>BHFT01052625.1:0-26432 GCA_004320025.1 Laticauda laticaudata | reverse complement strand
TCTCTCTCTCTCTCTCTCTCTCTCTCTCTCTCTCTCTCTCTCTCTCTCTCTCTCTCTCTCTCACACACACACACACACACACACACACACATCTATTCTGTATTGTAATATATATTGCACATTATTGTACACTAATATACCTTTTCATATATATGCTAATAATTTCTAGTCATCAGATTACTGAATTTGATGCTTTGGAATTGATTCAGCAATTTGTATGAGATCTATTTATGTATTTATTTCTCATATTTATATTGCTACTCGTTTTACAAACATGACTCAGGATGACAAATAAAATAAACATTTAAAAAACCACTTATCCAAATATGATTGAAAGATCTGAATCAAATTTATCATTCTGACACTTTGAATAGCATGCTACATAAATAGCCTGGTGTATTCTCCACTGTATGCTAGTGTATTCTCTTTTAAGCCTTTCCTCTCCAATCCCTCTGTTCTGTTATGGGAAGAAATGAACTCAGGCATAGGAGCAATTGCCTATAGAAATCACTTGTTTTTGGACTTCTAAAGAAGAAATGGTGAACTGAAGATGGTTCTACTAAAAACAAAATCAGCAACCATGGCAGTATGAAGACTTGGACAAAGAGAAGACTTAAGATTGTGCACAAGTATTCCTGAGAGTTGCTCCTTGTGATGAGACTACAAGGCAGCAGTCTCTGGAGGATTTAGAGTTCTAGGAGATGACAGAATACTACGTTGTTCAACCACAGTTTTTAAGGATACTGGTTTTGCATACTTCCTTTGCTAATCACTTTTGGAAATAGCCTATTAATTGCTTGCCAGCTATTAAAAATATTTAGATCGGCAAGTTTTATAGCACTGTATAAGCTTTCTTCAATCTTTAGTGACAAAAGTTTTAAATCAAAGTTTAAGAACTTAAATGAAATAAACAGCAAAGGGGTCATGAAAATTTTGATTTTAGAAAGTTACAACAGACCAAAAAATTGAAATAGTAATTAATTATAATAATCCTTCCCATGGGAAAATGTTACTGCTTTGAATTCTTTGAACTCTACCAGGAGTTCCAGCAGCACAGGCAGCCCTTCCCAGTCCAGGCACAGGTACATCGAACGCCACCGATGCCACCGAGCCACTGATTGCCAGAGCACCGATAGCCACAGAAGTCCACGCATGCCACAGATGGCACCCACGCGCCTCACTCGCTTCAGCTGCAGACCAGACAGCCCACTTACACTTCTCCTTCCTTCACACCTCCACAGCCAAGTCCCGGCCTCAGACATTCGTCATTCGGTCTTGGGACTGACACCCCATGTCATGGAGGAAGGGGCTCTCAACATACAGGACTGAGCCAGCTCTCTGAGAGCTTTTCTCCACACACCATCCCCTGTTGTCTCATCGGGGCCAGGCACCCCAATGGTGCCTCACGACCTGCACTGCCAGCAGCAGCCTCCTCCACAGCACCTGGACGACCCTTTCACCCCTGAGACTCTATGGGCATTGGCCTCAGAGTGAACTGAGAAGAGTGCCAGAGACTGGGTGGCTACCTGTTGACTTTATCTTTGCTTGGGACACTTTGGTTCAGTTTTGCTTTTAACAGCTTGTTATTAATAAAGTTTATCTTTGCTTCACACACTTGGTTCAGTTTCCTTTTTTAGTTCATAAAGTCTTGGTGAACTTTTTAGAAATGGTTTAAGCCTTTGCATGCTTGTGGGATGGGTAAGGGATAGCAGTGGGATGGGCAAGGGATAACTGTGGGGATGGGTATAGCTGTGGGATGGGTAAGGATAGCGTGGGATGGGAGGGATACCTGTGGGATGGGATAGCTATGGATGGGTAAGGATAGCAGTGGGATGGGTTAGGATACCTGTTGGGAATGCGTAATAGCTGTGGGAAATAGATAACCTCCAGTTGCAAGCATAAGTGGGACTGTATGGTCCACCATCCCAGCTGCACACATATGGGACTTTATTATCATAACAATGTAATCATTCATTCAAACACATTTCAACATAAAAAACAACTTTTTTATAAAATGCGCTGATTTATTGGAGGGCCACTCACATACATGGCACAATCTCATTCAGTGCGATGAGATAGGCTGAAGGAAGCAATCCATAAGCATCTATCTATCCTGCACTCCACTGCTTCCAGCTGGGAAGTTTTGCAAATACCAGTGTTTCAGGAGGTTGCGCTGCTCTCCTTCATGTGAAGCTTGTTGGGGCCTGGCACATCGCACAGTACTATCAGGTTTTGCCCTTGCCTCCATTCCACCAGGCTCCCATGTTCCCCATTGCCTTGTTGGTAGGTCTACGGCTGTTCTGCAACACTTCGGTTGCATGAAATTTGTGCAGGACGAGCAAGCTTCCACGATGTTCCTGCAGGTTTTGTGGGGCGATGCTGCATGGGTGTAGAAGTTACCTGGAACCTTGTTGGCCAGGATGCGCAAAGGCGTTCTTCCCACCAACCCATCTTCCCTGGACAAGCCTGAGTCAAAGGATCCTCTTCTTCATGGGTTGAGGCATTCTGGAAGTGTAGGGCTTTCATGAGGTAGGTTTTCTGAGGAAGAAGGCGTCATCTCCGCATGATGAAGTAGGGACAATCTTGTGTGTCGTTGGGAGGGGTCTGGATCTGGAAGCCCACGTGATGAGGTTGTGTTCCAGCCTCTCCTTGAGGTGACTGGCATTTGTATACCTGGCATTGAAGATGACCACCATTGCCCGAAAGCATCGATGTACATCGAACTTGTATCAGCATTCGACCATGGCGAAGGGATGATGCTGAAGAAGCCATTGTAGTTGTGATAAGTGGATCCCTGAGTTGAGGCTGGAGCTTTGCAGGACCGTTGCTTCCCATCTATGGCTCCAACGGTGTGGGGGTTAAGTTGCCACTCTGATATCACTGCTCTGCAACTTTCTTTTCCAAGCCTTCTTCAAGTGGACGGGCATAGAGGAGCTCCTGCCAGGTATTCCTTTTCAGTGATGGCCTGCAAACCACTTCTCTTGACCACAAATGCTGATGGTGTTGTTTGGTTGGCACCGCTCCAAGGCGTATGCATGCTCCTGTAAACATGGTCCGGAGGCCAGGTGGCGCAGAGTCAGTGCCACCTCAGTCCAGGGTCCAGGCTGGGCTGGAATTTTTGGTGTTTGCCTTGGTCAATCACTGGTCCTCAGCCTCTGAGTCCACAATTTCGTTTTCAAACAACGGCTGGCAGCATCTCATGAAGTTCTGGGAATCACGATAGTCTTTCGTTCCTCAGAGCTCCACCATCAGCTTGTTATAACAGTCCATACTTTCTGCTCTTCTGGCGATCTATTTCGGTACAGCACGTTCTTGCCGCCTCCTTTTTTTTTCCGTTAGAACAGGTGAAAAGAACCTTGTAGAGGCTGTTGCACCGTTGTAGATATGATGGCAGCTTACCAAAAGAAGAGTGTGTGATGATCCATGGTGGAGATGACTGGATGCTCTGGAGAGCAAGAAGCAAGATGAAGGCTTGAAGAGGTCTGCACCGCATGGCTGCTGGACTGAAAGTGAGATCCAGGTGATTTCTCCCCCTTTTTATAAATATCCGAGATACATCCCCTTACGAACGTTTTTTCCATTTTAATGCTTTGTATGCGAGCTGCATCCACTTTCATCCTTTCTACGTCCGTGCTATTAATGCTGCGTGTCCGTTCCGCATCCGTTTTGCTTCCTCCCTGTGTCTGTTTTCTGCTGGAGCGGATGCGAGTTGCGTGGATGCACAGCGGATGCCTAGTGGATATAGCGGTGTGTAACGGATGATGACGGACGTATAACGGATGTTCCCCGTATGCGTAGCAGATATAGAACGGACGCGTTGGATATTTTTTCTGCTCAAAAAGTTTTGTGCAGCTCAAAAAAGATTCATTCTATAAGGTTATGGTCCTAAACATATATAGGAATAATTTTCAATGCATACAATGATACTTCTTTCTTCATAGCTATTTATATGGTGCAGCAGTTGGGAGAAATTCTTTTCATTGAAATTATGGACAAATGCACACTTGATTTTATTTGCAGCAGATGATGTATCAGAAGCCTGTTTGAACCAGACAACTACACTTACCATGGCTTCTGCACGACAAACACATATCTGACAATCCAGTTATCTTTTGTTGTATTTCCTCCACCCACCCATTTCAGATACAGCTCAAGCTTATCTTTCAGTTTTATTAAATCTTAGAGTTTCTTCTGTTTAGCATGTAATTTTATTTGGGAGTAGTTCAAGATACACAAAAAGGCTAAATTATAATGATACAGTGAGCAAAATATTCCTACCAGAGGAGGCATTTTATTTGCAAGAGATTTCATGTCCTTAACCATGGATCTGGAATAATTTTTGTATGATATTTCATACAGTGTGACCAAAAAAAAAGTTATTTGAATTTCCATTGACATCTGGATAGCTGACAAGGATGTACTATGCAGTCACATTTGTAAATTTTAATTGTACTCAAACAGCACACTGCAAGTCAAAAAGGCCACCCCTCCAATCCATATTTGCTCTGTAAAGAAACTTAAAAAAATATGTTTCTACAAATCAAATAGTGCAGAACATTGTGATCCAAATGAATGTCATATATTATCAGTCTCCCTTTCCCTCTTTCTTGTTCTCTTTAAATAAATGTTTGCAGATTCTACTTTTGATACTCTGAATGGCAAGTCCTCATTATTTTCTGTTTCTAGAGGTTACAGAGATTTAATGTCAAAATGAAATCTTTGAGGTAGTTTCATTTGCCTACCTTAACCTGTTTGATCAAATGAGAACCTTTTTCTAACTTTTCAAAATATACCTTCAGGATCTATGCAGTCTCTTCATCATTGCTCAATTTCTTTTATCTCTGTTTCTTTTTTCTTTGCACTCATAACAAAACTGCAGCTCAAACCTACAAGACTGAACTTTAATCCATATTTTTAATGTCTCCCTTCTAAACCTATAATGTAGGTTTAGTTCACAAGTAGCCTACTTAAAAGGATCTAGATATGTATTCTTAAAAACATAGATTATACATTCAAGTAGTTGATTTCTAGTTGTGACAACAATGTTGTCAATAAAATGTTTAAAAATACAACAGAAATATGCTCAATAAGTAACATTTTCTTAAATTTTTTGCCTATAACATAGAGATCTATTTTCATTTTTCCCATATTTTTCTAATACAGTTTTGAATTCAGTTTCCCTTTGTTGTTTTGTTGCTTGTAGAATGCTGCAGAAAAAATAAGAATGCTAACAATTACCATTATGAATTGTTCCGTCCGGAAAGAAGCACGTGAGACCGGGTTCCAACAATAAACTTTTTTTATTAAACTTGCTAGGCACTAGTAACAGAACAACAGCCCAAGCCGCGGCAGCCCTTTTTATAGCGGTTTGCCCACGGCTTGTGGCCAATGACACTGCTTTAACTGTTTCCGCTGTTTGGCGGGTTAACCGGATTGGTTCTCTAACAGCCAATCCACGAATGGCCTTTTTGGCCAATTAGAATAGGGAATTTGGAGCCTTCCAAGTTCCATACAGAACATAAATAATTATTTAGCAGCTTTGGTTAGTTTGGTTAGTTTGGAAATTGGATTAATGGAAATGCTGAGCTGAGATGGGGCCTGTTCTTCTAAACCTCTTTCAGGTAGTTTGGTTTTAGCATATCTATACAATTGCTGTTATTATAACCTAAAACACTTTTTTTCCTCTTTAATATTTGACAACCTAGGTTTAGTCATGTTTTTCTTCTGTAAAAGAATTTCTCCCCATAAAAATATGTAATCATATATATCATGGCTCTGGAATTTTTTTTTCTTCATTTCCTGTGGAAGAAAAAGTGGCACAATTCAGAATTATAACACAATCCCAAGAAAATGTATTTAAAGCCACATTGACTGTTGGTTGTATGGTATACATATAAGCTTCTTTGTCCTGTGATATGTGCTAAAACCCAGCTGATCCACGAGCTTCAATAGAAAACTTGAAAATTTTAACAAGGGATGGAAACAACCATTCTATTGATTCTTCAGTGAGGTAGATAATCCCTCTTCTTTTCATATCTTTCAGTTTTGCTTTCCAGTTTTGTTCAAAAGCTGCATTTCGCCTAGTATTATTACTGATTGTGCATCTTTCTAATAGTAATTGGATGAGTTATTGGAGGACACACAGGACCATAAAAATCATCTTTATATCTGCTTAACCATGAAGATAAGATTGGATTTTGGGGGGTATTTGGGGGGGATGTAATTGTTCTGAATTGACTGAGTTATATATTTGTAACTGTTTAGATATTGCTAGCCCTAGCATAATTCTTTATGGATTTGGCTTATTAATGTTTTCTGTATCAAACACTGTTTCCTTTCATTTCAAAGTAGATTCATAGCCACTCACTGTGCTTAATGGTCTCTCAATGTATGACTTTAGTCTGGTTTAGGATTCTATCTGTTGAGATCACTTTGAACAACTAGGCTGATAGTAGCAGACAAATCAGTCTTAATGATTTTTTTTGCATAAATCTTATTAAGTTAATAAGGAAAACCAGACTCGCTTAATGACCATGTGATTCACTTAACAACTGTGGCAAAAAGATCATAATGTTGGGCAAGATTCATTTAAATGTATCACTTAGTGATGGAAGTTTCAGTTACAATTTGGCTGTAAATTGAGGACTACATGTTGGCAATAACCTCTATATTGTGATGCAGAAAGGTATGTTGATATGGCTATGAACTCAAAGAAAATATTAAGTCAAGAAAGTCCACTTGTAATAGAAATAGCTTTTTTATATTACTGACACTATCCTGCCAGTAAAAATAAGTTGTGTTAACAGAGCTTCTTTGCATATACAGGTTGTTCTCAATTTATGACCACAACCAAAATTTCAGTTGTTAAGTGAATTTGCCCCATTTTATGATTTATTTTGCCACAGTTGTTAAATGAATCTCTACAGTTGTTAAATTAGTAACATGCTTGTTAAGTGAATCTGTCTTCCACATTGACTTTGCTTGTCGGAAGGTTGCAAAAGGTGATTGCAATCAACATAAATATGAGTCAGTTCCTGTGATGACCTGGGGCATGGCACAAAGGCAGCACAGTCAGATAATCAGTAGGAGATCCTCTATTAACTCCAACTTTGCTCCCAATGTCCTGGTTATCTTCTGACTGGAGAAAAACTCTCCCAGGAACAGCCTTTGGCTACACAGAGAATCAAGTCCAAAATGTGGTCAACAAAAACTGTAACTATAAGCCCAATCAAGGCAAAATTAAGTAATTAGTCCAGCAGGGCAGGAGCAAGAATTCCAGATTTGAAGGCATGGCAATAACTCAACATGGTTGGGAAGACCAGGAACACAGATAGCTAAAGTCAACACAAGATAAACTCACGTTTTTTCCCAGCAGACGCTGCACTCAGCATGCATCTCTTTTAAACTCCCTTCCCAATATGGCGAATGAAGGGAATCAGAGCCCTTTCCTTCCCCATAAGCCACTCAACCCACGTTGCTCTCTTCTCAATTCCTCCCTGTGTGCCCTAGGATTAAGAGGGGGTGGGTCTGAATTCCCTTTCCCTTGTTCTACCTCTCCCGTGATCTGCCCAGCTGGACTTTGACCTTCCCCAGGTTTCTCCACAGCCAATGGAGCCACACTCCCACTCCCTGTCAGCTGTTCATCTTCCTCCTTGGATTCATTCTCTGTCAGAAGCATGACAGTTCCCTAATTTTGATCAGGTGACCAAGGGAATGCTACAATGGCCATAAGTATGAAAAATGGTCATAAGTCACTTTTTTCAGTGAAATCATTTTGAACAGTCACTAAATGAACTGTTGTAAATTGAAGACTACCTGTAAATGCCAGTCACTATTTTAGAGGTCCTAGTATGCTGGAACTTGCATTTCCCCCCTTTGTACATGCTGTTCCTTCAGTGTGACCCAAGTAATCTGCAACTATGGAAGCATATATGGAAAACTATTAATGAACTGAAAAAAATTCTCAGGAAATATAAGAATAAGATTTCTAAAAGGAAAAGCAGAATATATTGCTGAAACTAGTATTAACACTATCAATAAAATGTAATTTTTCATTGCTAATATATTCACAGCTTTTTTCTTGTCTTTCTTCCTAATATATAGATGCATATCATTTGATTACAACCAGGTGGCTGAAAGAAAGAGTGTATTTAATGCAAAGCATATGATTTGAGTGTGAATGGTCATAGCTCCTCTTTATAGCCAACCATTTGCACCTCTCCATCTTAGTCTTGAAAGGAAGCAGGTCAAAAACTTTTTAAAATGAGCACTTAGAAATATAAATGTTGGGTTTTTAAGTTAACTGAAGTTTCCTCTGAGAATGAATCAAAACAATCTGTTTCCATCTACGATGTTGACAACTGTCTGAAGTAGCAAAACTTTGTCAGAGGAAATAGTATTTGTGTTGAGTTATAAAGAAATTTTATTTTTGTCCTACTATTCTGAGTGGTCCATTTAAAAGAATACAATTCTCCATGTTCTACACTATCACAGAAAAAAGAAGGAAGAAAGTGTAAAATGGGGTGCCATTAATCAATGATTGCAATAGTGCTTCCAGCATCTTCAGCATCTAGATTAGCTTTCAGGAAATTAAATCCACAGTGCAATAAATATCTGCAGAGTAGCTCAGCCTTTCTTAAAATGATAAAAAAAGGATAGCCAACCAAAAATTCTAATTCAATGTTGATGAAAAAGAACCTTTCGAAATATGCATGCACATATTTTATTATTTATTAATTTTATACTGCTATTACATTTGCAAAATGTAACTCTGGGCAGCTAATGTTAGGTTAACATCAGCATGTTGATGATACTTCATTTCATGTCAATGGATGAACTTACTCAGAAGGTTCATATAGATGTCAAATAAAAGTGGAGAGAGAATCGAGCCATGTGGAATTTTACTAAGCAAGAGACTAGAATCAGACCTCTTCTTAGAAACATCAACTGGAAGAAGGAAGAAAACCATCATAACACCATGCCCTTCACTTCTAATAACCTCATCCAGAAGAGTACAATAATCTACTGGAGCTCTTAGCCAACCATTTCTCAACAGAAATTTGAGATGGGATAGATTAACCCAAATTAATTGAGTCCAACAATGACTTCTTTCTTTTAAACAAATTTTATTGCTTTTACAATTAAAAAAAAAAACCACAACAACATAATAACACTTACATAATTGAAGGGTAGAAAGAAAAGAAAAAGAGGGGATTGGAAAAAAGGACCAGAAAAACAGAAAAAACAAAAAAGAACATACAAAAAAAAATAGTTAAAAATATTCTTACTTTCGACAATTTGTGAGATCTTTTCTTCCTTTGGTTTTACTATCTCTAAACACTTTATCTTTTACAAGATTTTATCATCACTCATATAAATTTATCTATTCTTTCTATCCTATATTATAAAATTCATCTTTGTTTCTAACCACTTATACCAATAATTCCAGCTATTAATATATATATTGAAGTTTCTTTGTTTTTAGAGCTAATGTTAATCTGTCCATTTCTGCGCAGTTTGAAATTTTTGGGATAATTTCTCCTTTGTAGGTATCGTGTGGATGCTTCCAACACTGAACAAAAGCCAACCTAGCTGCTGTTAATATATGTGATTGTAATATATTTTGTCTTTTTTGAATATTTGTTTTGTCAAAAATCCCTAGTAGAAAAGACTCTGGTTTATATTCGATCTGTTCTTTAGCTAATATCTTCTAGCCAATTTCTTATTATCTTCCAATATTTTTTGGGCTCCTATGCATGACCACCACATGTGGAAAAAAGTTCCCTCTTTCTTTTTACATTTGTAGCATTTTGGACTCATTTTGGGGCACATTTGTTCGCCAACTCTCGAAGGAGGAAGGTGCCATCTATAAAAGTTTATATGCATTTTCTTTGTATGCTGCCGAGTTTGTAATCTTATTATTACTTCCCAGATTTTTCCCATTCATTTAAAGTGATATTACATCCACATTCCTACTCCACAGCATCATATTTCCTTTTACTATTTCTTCTCTAATTCTACTTCAAGTAAACAATTGTAAAATCTAGTTATATTTCTTTTCCTGCATCCATTAAAATTTATCTAGCTGCTGGGGTTTATTACTAATTCCGAATTCTTTTCTATCCTGGTTATATCTACTATGAATTTGTAAATATGCGCCATTGATCTATTTTAATCCCGTTCTTGAAGTTCTTGACGGGATTTCAATTTCCTTGTACCTATAAATCTTTTATGTTTGATCATTCTAGAAATACCCAAATTGTTTGGGTGGATCATTGCCTATTGTTGATAGCCAAATCGGTACTTTTAAATAGTGTTTTTTACGTATTTTTTTCCAATTAGTTACCAAATGAGTCTCTAATTAAGTGTCTGTGAAAATATTTTCTGGTTAATTTTTCCTACATCCCATAAGAAAGGCATGCCACCCCTTTGTAAGTCATGGCCTTCTAAAATAAGATTCTCTGTTATTTTAAGTTTACCCAAATCTTTTAACCATACAAGGGTGGCAGCTGTGTAATACAATTCCCAATTTGGCAAGTGCCAACCTTCCCCTGCTCTTTATTCCTGCATTGCTTTTAAATTTATTCTGGGTTTTTTCCCTTGCAAATAAATTTAGCAATAATTTTACTGAGTTCTTTGAAAAAAAAAAATATGTATATTAATTGGAATCATCTGAAATACGATATAAAAATTTTGGGAGGATATTCATTTTTAACGGTTAGCAATTCTTCCGCAATAGTGAAAGTGTGTAATAATTCTCGATCCTTCTTTACCTGAAGCATCAACTTATTTCTTGATTTCTTTAAGCGCCTTACAATGTGTGCTGTCAACCATATTCCAAAATATTTACTTTCTTTGTCACTTGTATCCCATAATTCTTGTAGTTCTTTTTTTCTGCTTTTTTGTAAGTTTTTAGTCATTAATTTGTTTTTTTCCTATTAATTTTAGATCCTGCTACTGCTCCAAATTGTTCTATTTCTTTTATCAATTTTGTGTCTCTCTTTCAATTGGATCCTCAAGTGAAAAAAACCAAATCGTCAGCAAATGCTTGTAATTTGTTTCTCTGATTTAATCTTTAGTCCTTTTATCTCTGAATTTTGTCTAATCTTAATTAGTAATGTTTCTAATGCGAATATGAGTCCGGCATCTTAGCTGCCAATAATACTTCATTAAAAATTCAAATATTAATGGTCCAATCTGTTCTGCAATTATTTATATAACTCTCCTGGGATTGCCGTCAGGGCCCAGGGCTTTATTGTTTTTTTTGGTTCTCTATTGCCGATTTCAGTTCAGACCATGATATATCTTTTTGAATGTTTCTTGCATTTCTTCTTCAATTTCTTTATCTTTAATTTCATCAAAATAATTTCTTTTCTATCCTCATTTATTTCTTCCTTTTTATATAACTCTTTCGTATTATTTATGTACACATATTCTTTTTTTCCCCTATGTCTTTGTTGTATATCACCGTTACCGTCTATATTGATTTATCATCTCTTTTCTTCTTTCTTTTTATTTTAAGCTAACCATCTTCCTGGCTTATTCACATTCTCAAAGTAAGTTTGTTTTGTCATCTTCAAATTTATAATCAGTTTTCTCTTGTTCGATAAATTCAATTTGTGTTTTGTTATTATTATCTGGTTTTGTAATATTGGGTTTTTTGGAAGTCTTCTGTAGTAGCATTTCTATTCCTAATTTGTTGTTGTAGTTATTTTGTTGGGCTATTTTTCTTTGTTCTCTTAGAATTATAAGAAATTGTTATGCCTCTTATTACTGCCTTCACTGTATCCTAGATGTTTTGTTTCGTAGTTACGCATTATGTATTTCTCTTTTAAAAAATAATTTAATCCTCCTTAAGTTTATCAGTATAACCTTTCCTCTTAATAATTGGGTATTTAAAATTCCATCTTTTCTTTGGTTTCTCCCACCTTTCCATATTATCTGATTGGATTGTGATCTCCCACTTCATTCGTATATTTCAATTTCTTTTATTTCATTTGCTATTTCCCCATCTCATGCCATATCAATTCGTGTCCATGCTTGATGTGGATTTGAATAAATGTAAATTGTTTTTTTTTCAGGGTATAGTTTCCTCCATAAATCAACCAAATTTAATTCTCTCATCATTTCCTTACATATTTTAGGGAACTCCTTTTCCCTTTTTTATTTTCCCCCCTCTGCTATGATCTTTCTGATAATTGGCAATAGAATTAAATCTCCTATAATGCAATATTCCTTTGTTCAAATCCTATTATTTTTTGGTATAAATATTTTAAAAAATTCTTTCTGGTTTTCATTTGGGCATGATTACCACTAATAAAATGAGATATCATTCATCCAGATCTGCAAAACCAAAGGTTCTTCCTTCCGGGTCTGACATACTAACTTCTGGTTTCAAAATCCTTTTTATAATATACTGCATTCCCTTCTTTTTTCCTATATCTGCTGGCACAGTAAATAGCTTCCCTAGTTTCGGGCAATTTAAAATCTTTCATCTTCTTTCTTATGTGGGTTTCTTGTAACATATTATAATCAGCATCATGTTAATAAGTTTTGTAAATATCCTTTTTCTTTTTAAGATCGAATTTAGACCATTTTGTTAATGAAAGAAGTTTCTTTTCTTCTTCCATTTATTTAATTCTGTTCCACTCTTTGTCTTTAATAACTCCGGTCTCTCCTAATTGTTTGCTGACTTAAAGTTCTTCTTTTTTATTTCTGTGATAGTTTTTGGTCTTCTTGTGGTTTATTTCCAATTCTCTCACTTACTACTGAATCTTCTGAACTTACTAATTGCTCATAGTATAGCTCTTTTCTATAGTATCAATTATTAATTTTCCTTTCTTTCCATGTAACAAGCATCCCTTCTGGAGATTAACCATTTGAACACAATTTTTTTTTTGGGTTTAAATAAAGCAGCACAAAATTTGTAATCTCGTCTTGTTTCTCTTTTATTCTTCTTGGACTTGTTTTAAGGATCAAAATTTCTTTGCCCTTATATACAATTGTTCCATCTCTAGATATCTTAAAAATAATATCTCGGACACTCTTCTTGTAAAGCGTATTGTGACACTTCTCTTGGGCACTTTATGGCGCCTCGCATAGCTAGTACTGACCGTATAAACTTCATCAAACTCTTTAAATGTCATCCTTTTCTTATTCTAATAGTCCAGCCAGTATTTTCGCCATCAATTGTTCTAGTCTTCATCCTTGGACTCCTCTACATTCTGGAATCTTAGGTATGTGAGCCGCCTCTTGTCCATCTCTAAATAAACCAACGAGTCTCCATTCTCTTTTGTTAAATTTTTTAATTCCTCATCTACCCTTCCATTTCCTTTCAGTTCGTTCAGTCCTTTTCTCTACTTCTTTTATTGTTGCTTCATTTTTCTCCAGGGCCTATTGGGTATTTTTATTATCTACTTTAGAAATATCCGCTTTCATTTCTAATTTCATTTTTCCCATCTCCTCCTTAATTCGTAATGTCTGCTTCTGTTTCATTGTGGTTTTTTATCATTGTTTCTTGTAATTTCCCATCGATTCTTGTAGTGTTAGTAAATTGATTGAATATACATTTGTATATTGGGTTGTTTTTCTAGTGATAATGTTTCTTCTATAGTTTTTGGGCCATAGGCAAAGCTGTTGCCAATGTATGTTGTTAAAGTTGGAGTAGTCTTCCTGCCAGTTTTCAGGGCTGTGGTAGTTGTCGAAGTCATTTGTTTTAATATTTGTTTCTGTTGTTGAATTATATTAATATATATCCCAAAATTACCATTCAATATTATAGCCTCAAACATTACAGTTAATCTATGCAGAATTAATTTATCTATTAAACCTATATTTTCCAATCTTAATCTAAATCAAGTAAGTAAATTTTATGAGTTTGTATTAATTTCTATAATCTCACTAATACCGCGATATTTTAACAATCTATATAATACCTATATATACACATACATTATAACTTTTAATATACCAATATTGAACATTAAATTCCTATCATTATTGATAGTTAATTTACTGTATCCTTATGTTCTCTTTTTATTATTATTATATATTTGTATATCTAGTCAAAATATGATATCCATTCCTCAGAATATTAATCAGTCAATTATCAACAATCTAAACTATTATTCTATTTTTCTTATCTCAATAAATAAATTTACAGTCGTTATATAGAATTAGGTAATCGGAGCGGAAAAGAATAACACCCAAATATAAATAATGAGAGAGACCGGGGGGGGGGAAGAAAGAAATTAGCAAATTTATAAAGAGAAAAGAGCAATAAGAAAAGGGGGAGAAAAAAGAAAAAAAAATGCCAAAGTCTGTCTTTGTTCTTTATCTCTGGTAAAAAGAGAAAAAAAGAATATTACTATTATTATTTTCCTCCTTCAAAGCACCGGAAGTGGGGAGAAGGAAAATGCTGAATAATAACTACAGTCAATCAGTCAGTCTTCTTAATCTGCAGTCCACCTATCTCCCCTCTTTAAAGCGTTTTAGGTCAATTTTAAATTTCTTCTCTTGACAACACCTCTTCAATTAAGGCAAAGTTCCCATGAATCTATTAAAAGTCTATAATTAAGTGTAAATATAATTTACTGAGTCTCCAAGGCTTTCTAGGTGTCTCATTTCATCCGGCACCAATCTTCCCCTTCAGTTCGCCCCAGATCTCGTCACTATTTCAATACAGTTTTTTTCAAAAGAAAAATATCAACTTAATAGTCAGATGAAAAAATCCATATTCACTCCAATCTTAAAGTTTTCTAATGCCAGTAACACAGGCTTCTTTCTTCACAATCACACATTTCACTTTTAGCTTCAACAAATCCTTTCGCCCCACTCCTCTTCCAGCTTTCTAGCCGCTTCTTTCAGGCTTTCAAGAGTCACTTATTTTAATCACTTGTCAGTTGGTAATCTTTCTCTTCATCTCTCCACAATTATACTCCCTCAGCCACACGTCTTTCACACGATCTCACAAGTTGTAACTTACTCGCTTTTAGTATCGGTGACAGTCCGGACTTTGGAGCCTCCATTAACAGGAGGCTATCTCTTAATTGTTGTGCTCTGGAGGGTCTCTTCAACTGCTGGGGGGTTGCCTTTCCCACACAGCAGCTAAAGTACTCCCCAAACCAACATGAACCTCTCCGGGTTTGAGCACCTCAAAGGGTCACACCAAACGTAGAAAAGGATTGACTGAAATCACGAGCGGATCTCAGCCTCTCTACTTGTCCTTGCCTGCCACCGGAAGTCTCCCAACAATGACTTCTTGAGAAGAGGGCAGACCATTGCCTTCTTAAATGCCAGGTAGAACAGTACTTCATCCAAGGATGAATTTATTACCAACTGAATTCAACACAGGCCTTAACTATTGAGGAGGAACATGGTTCTAACACATAAGTAGGTTCATGTATACTATTCAAGACCCTGTTCACTTCCTTAAAACAACAGGTTTACATTCATCCCAGCTAACCAAATCAGACCATGACTTAGTCCATCCCATAGGAACTGCACAGCTGGATTCCATTTTAGAGCTATTTAGGTAACTTCATTCATCATGTTTCTTCACAGCAGTATACCAGATGTTCTTGTGTCCCTTGCTTTCCCAAAAAGGACACAGTTGGCTTGAACAGGATAACCAGCCAGTGATCAATAAGAACAGAACAATGTTTTGGTAGTCTTATTACTCTTATTGCTACACAGTAATAAGGGCTCTTATATATGTATGTACACATGTGTATGCTTGTATTTGTATGTAAAATTCTCAAGGACAGATTTTTTTGCACTCAAATTACAATGGAACAAAGTGTCATGGGTTTATAACTGCATAATTTATTCAGTGGTTTCCAGCTTCAACTAATATCCAAGTGAAGCATTGGATATTCTCATTTTTCTTATTGGAGTTTTAAGATCAAGAAGTGGGCAGCCAGGGAAGGTATAGATGAGATGTGTAGCATCCAGCAAATTTGTCACTAGTTTGCAATAGTAACTTAAAAGCAACACAAGGAGAAATTGACATTTTTACATTATGAAAGATAGTGGAGCCAATACATCATTGTCCTTCATAGGGCATAAGAAAACTTTCAGAAAATTGGAAAGTAAGTTTCAGTACAGAATGAACAATGCATAAATCTTCTTGGTTGATAGGAAAGCTGTGTCAGATTAATTAGTCAAATTAATTAAACCATTTTCAGCTGAATTTAATTAAATCAATGCACCAGCACATCAAACTGCCATTTCCAATAGTAGGGTCTCACTTCGGTATTACACCTTATATAAAATAATTGCTTGAAATACAAACGATCAGCAGTTTCATACCACAACAAAGAATGCTCAGTGACCCAAAGTAGCTAACTACCTCAATAGTTCCACCTGAATGGTTGTACCTCAGTGGCTGTCAGGTTTCCCAGATAAACCAGACAGGATTAGATGAACTAATTCTACTTTAATGTAAGGCTATATTTACAAAATTTTGCAAATCTAAAGACATTAATTTCCCACTGCCACTTTTAAGTGCTTGATCCATTAGGGGTGGACCTTCTAAGTTTGTTTCTTGACTATTAAGCCAAAGGGAGCACCTGCCTCTCTTGTCAAATTATTTCCTAGGCAGCATCCCTTCTCTTCAATGTCATTCACACATTCTGTTACAGCGGAATGGCATAAACATTCTAAAGCTGGTATATGAATGCAGTAAAGAAAGGGGATTAAATAGACAGCACAGTCCAGATGATTCTGGAGCATATATCTTTTCAATATCTGCAGTGCAAGATCTTCTGTTCCATGAGATTTTCCCATTAGTTTTTTAGGGAGAAAATTATATATTTTGTTTCAAAAGTTATTTTCAAGTACTGAAAAGTTAATATGGATAGGAGACCAAACCAAAACTCTGCCTCTGCTCCCACACCATTCAAGATGGCTTCATTGGATACCCATAGATTATAGATGGATATCTGCAAAAACCTAACCATAAGTCACATAGATGCAATGACAGACTTAAATGAACATAAAGAGACATCTGGTGGATCAAGCCAGCAACCAATCCAATTTAGCATTTGGGTCATACTGTGGCCAATAAATTGCATTCAGAAATCTCAAAAACATGGGCAAGTGATTAATGTCATTTATACCACTGGGAGACCATCAGTCCTAGCTCTGCCTTAGGTACAAAGCCAGTTACGTGACCTTGAATCAGTCATTTGACTCAACTCTAGAAAGGACCACTTTGCTTTCTAGCAAACCACTTCTGAAAACAACTTGCCAAGAAAGCTATTGAGAATTTTCTAGGCAGTTTCCAAGAAATGGATACTGCAGACTATACCAAGAAATGACTACTTCAGCTTCAGTCATAACAATACAAGAGCACACAACAGATACAAACTCAATGTAAACTGCTCCAAACTTGGCTGCAGAAAGTACGACTTCAGCAACAGAGTGATCAATGCCTGGAATGCACTACCTGACTCTGTTGTTACATCCTCTAACACCNTTCAGCAACAGAGTGATCAATGCCTGGAATGCACTACCTGACTCTGTTGTTACATCCTCTAACACCCACTCCTTTAACCTCAAACTATCCACTATTCACATCACCCATTCCTAAGAGGTCTGTAAGGGGCATGCATAAGTACACAATCATGCCTACTATCCCTGTCCTTTTGTCACAATTTATTCGTAACTATTTTCTGTATTCTTACTCATGTTTATACTTTTACCTATTATCTTGTAAGCGATTGACAAATCAACTAAATAAAAAAATAAAATAAAGGGATATGATTGAATAGAGAGAGAGAGAAAGGCTAGAGATGATATCTACTATCAGAATTTGTCCAATCCTTTTTTAAAATCTCCATTTATGGCTACTATCACATGCTCTGTGATGCAATAAATTCCATGATTCAGAAATTCTGATTTCTACAATATTTCTGATAAAATAGAAATCTACATTTGTTCACTGCTACATACATTGACTCCCTTTGCTGATTAATATGTTCAGGATGAAGAAATTTCTGTCAGTGTAATGATTCCATGGCTCTCTTTCTTTCTATACAGTAGCAATTACACATTCAGCTAATATCCAAAGAAGTTTTTTAAAAAGGAAAGAAGTTTCTGTGTTAAATAAATATAAGGAAGCAAATGAGTAACTTGTGGGAAACTTTGTTGCTCTCTAATTATGGTGGTTTTCTTGCATACAATTGATCAACAAACAAGGTAATATTGGTGTTGGAAGAGAGAAGGGGCTGCTCTTATTTTTATATACTAGTGGCTTGCCATATCAGGGTCAATTGGAGTGTTCTTAGTGGTTCCTTGATTAGCTGTTTACCATTAGCTTTCTTGTCTGCATTGGTACTCCCTTCATTGACTTGACCTTTTTTAATTAGGTTATTACGGATTCCCTTGATTGGGTTGTCTAGTTTCTCTGCTGGATTGGTATGTATTGGAATGTAAGTTTCTCTGTGTTCTGTAAGTCTTTGAGGGGGGTTGTTTGTTTTGTGATCTATTCATGACAGCCATTCATTTGCTGGAAGGATGATGAAACCAAAATACACAAATACGTGCAGATCTATCTGGAGTCAGGGCAGGGATGACCACTGCATCCCAATATTTCCTACTAGAGAAGCAGACCTCACATGGATTCATTATGGGTGATGAGGTTGTTTCTATTGTTGATTTCCAATGGATCCATTCCTCAGTCTTCTGTTGGTCACATCAGAAAGAGAAATGAAGTCAGAGAGAACAAAAGAGTATTTTAGGTAATGAGCAAGACAGAAGGAACCAAAATAATCTGAGAAAGTTGAAGGAAATAAAAATAAACTGAGGAAGAAGACTTTTATGTGAATATTGGTATACCAAGAAAAAGAACAAAGATTTCAGTGTTAGAGGCCTAAGGTTTGCTCAGAGAAAAAGAAAATATAAAAAATGCGAAAGATTCTAAAAACATAGGAAAAAATAAATAAGGGACTGAAACTCAAATTTATAAATAATAGTTTTTTTATCTATCTATCTATTTCATTAACTTTGCAAATAATTTCCAGTTAGTTATTTTCCCATTTTGAATCCATTGAATAGAAAAAAAAGTCATTTAATGTTTTGTCAATCCTTAAAAAAAAACCAGAAAGTGACTCTATTTGCCCACCTAATTCAACATCATATACCAACAATCTATTACAAATGTCCTGGACTACAAGTACCATCATCACTGATATAGCAATAAGGATTATAATCTAAAACATCTTGAGAATCATAGGATAGATAGCAACTTGCCTAGAGATGTTTCTTGACATCTATTTTTCCTTATCTTTTATATGATCATTTATCTGACGGCAAATATTCTAAATACTTGATAAAGAAATCCATCCTAAAATAAATTTTGCTAAATCATTTGTGACTCTTATCATTACAGTCACAGTATGGATTGTGAAACAAAATCTTAAAAAGTTATGATATTTGTGTAGTTATTTACCAAGCACATCTAAATTATATTAAAGTAACCAAAATATCTTTACATTCCCCAAGGCATGTCACAACTTTTGAGTACCCCGAATGTTTGGAGATTTGAAAGTTGAAAAATTGGATACACCCTATGATATGTTTTGCTTACAGTAATTTCAAGGTTTTGTTTGCTGTTTAAATTGAAAGCAAACCTAGGAAAAGCCAATCCAGACTGAACTCGCAAATGACAGAACATTTAGCTTTTTCTTCTTTCCTGTAATTATGAAAATCCATATGCTCACACATACTCAAATGATTATAAAAATATTTAATTAACACCCATTAGTATAATAGCAAAGGAAGGAATTTATGCAATTTGAATATGACCAGCAACACTTGTTTCTTTTCAGGGGATATAAAAAAAGAATCGGAGGCAAAAACCATACTAGAATGAAGTCTGATGAGCATAGAAAGCTCTGAATGCTTTGCCTCCTTTTGTCACTATGCAGAGTCTGTATTCCATTATTCCCAGCTCTTTCATTAATTGGATATTTGACATCATACCTTTGGCTCAGGATTTTTCCATTTCCATTTTTCAAAGACTGACTGCTGTTAGCTTGCACCCTCCCCCAGTTCATTCATGGGCAGCTTTGAAAGGTGGTTTGTTTTGACATCTACATCATTAGACAGGAGAAGGGAAGCAAAGTATCAATATCAAAAATGAGCAATAGCAGAAAGAGGCACATGGCAGGAAAAGAAAACAATTAGAAACAGTTTAGTGTCCTGAAGAAGGATTGTAAGTGCCAAGTTGGGTTGACTGAATCCTCTCTGGGGGAAATGGCAAGACAAATCAGAACACATTCACCACTTGCTGCATCAGTTCATCCAAGGCATAAAATAGAAGGATTTACCTTTTGTGCAAAGTCTGGCTACAGTTGCTAATGACTTCCTTTGTTTTCGGAGCAGATAAATATCTTAAGACTTTCACTTGTAGCAATGAGATTTAAATTGAATTTGGGTCAGAGTGTTGCAACTCAAAATTTTGTTTCTTTGTTTTAATCATCATGTCCTCCTGGCATGAATTTCTAGACCTGTATACTACAAGACCATTAAATAAATAAAATAAATATTAATAATAAAACTTCATTGTGAACAATTGTGGAAAATTAGATTTAGTTTGATCTGAATTGTAAGTACCTAACTATTGATCAGAAAATAAAATATATAAAGGTAAATGAACAGTAAGTGAACAAAATGTATTAGTTAACTTTAAAGCTGTATTCATTATAAGATAATGAGCCCACTGAATAGTTGAATTCAGTTCTATATAAACATACATAGGATTTTGATAAAAGATTATATCTATTTTGCCAATTCAAACTTCATTTCACAGAAGCCATTTAAAGTTCAGCAATTATAAAGGAAACCATCTTTTTTTCTAGGGTTGTTTCTCTGAAACATACCATAATTTCAAGTGGAATGACTTGGAGACAAGTCTGAATTGAAGATTTCTGGTTTGCAAACATAATGTGATACCAATAAAGAGAAAATTGGCATATTCAGTTCAAAATATGGCTTTTCTCCAAGCAGGATTGTTCAATTTTGTACAAGTCATTCATTTGCATTTAGAAGACCCCAAATTTAGTTCTTGGGATCTTCAAATTCATTCTCTCATATTACAGTCAAAAAGGCTTCTACTATTACCACCACAAATGAACATTCCAAATTAGATGATAAGACAACAGTTTATAGAAGATGTGCAGATGTACTTTTTTCTCAATATATTAAGTAGTTTTTATTTAATTTTTATTCTTCTGGTTCTCATGCTAGAGGCCTCAAGATCAGCTTTACTTATTAATTGAATACTTAATTGTATGCCATCAAACCATTGACCATTAGTGACCACAGATTTATTTTCTCCATGACAATTTATTCCTAACCTGGTCTTTCACATATTTCAACTGTGCACTCATAGCTACTATAACTGTGTACATTCACTTTACTGTTGTATTATTCTTTTTATCATTCTCAGCATCTGAGCCTTCTCCAGCCTTAAGTGACAATTCTGGCTTGATTTATTTGATGATCCACTTGTTTGTCTTCCTTTATGTATGTGTGTATATATATATATATATATATATATTATATATATTATATATATAATATATATAATATATAATATATTAATGAATTTTTATTACTAATCCTATCGGCACAAAATCATAGTTACATTTTCAACAGCATTTTGCATCAACATACAATATTGGTGTTATATTTCTATAATCTATTCGTCACATATCACTTTGTGTATAATTAATATTTAGGAGTATATTTATCATATAATATTCTAACTTGGTCTGTTTATGGATCATATACTACAAATACCTATGTATCACTCTCTTAGGAATTCTATATAATCTTCCTTTTCAATCCTTATCTCTCTTTTCTGACCACCCGTACCATCTATGCAAAATTGAGTAATAATCAGATTCTTCTTTTTCTTTCATTTTTGGTGTGAACATATCCATTTCTGCACAATCTGCTATTTTTTGTAAAACTAATTTTTCCATTGAAATTTTAGGCCCTTTCCACATTTGCGCATAAGCTATTCTGGTTGCTGTTGGGATGTGTAACATTATATATTTTATCTTTTTGGGATATTTATTTTTAATTATCCCCAATAAATAGAATTCTGGCTTGAATTCAATTTGATGTCCAGTGATTTCTTGTTAATTTTGGTCCAATATTAATATTCTGGACTTAGGGCATAGCCACCACATTTGATAAAAGGTACCGTCAATTCATTGACACTTCCAGCATTTTGGGCTGGTATTTGGTTATATCTTAGCTAGACTTGCTGTGGCTAAGTGCCATCAATAAAACATTTTGGATACATTTTCTTTATATGTTGAGGCTGTCATTAATTTGTAAATTTATCTTCCATAGTTTTTCCTATTATTCTAAATTTATATTATAATTGAAATTCCTCACCCATGCTATCATAATCGTCTTAACCGTTTCCTCTTCCATTTTAAAATCCAGCAGATATCTATATCTTTTGGATATAAATTTTTGTTCTGGCCCATGTAGAATTTTGTCCAGTTGATTTTGCCCCATATCAAATTCCCCTATGTTACATGATAGGGGGCACTTGTTTGTCTTCTTAACGTCCACAGTATCCTCTTGAAATTTCTCCCACACCAAAGTTCAAACATATCACAATCTTCCTATCCTGCTTCGTCAAAGTCCAACTTCACATCCTTGAAGTATTACAGAGAATACCTCGGCTTGCACAATTCTAAACTTTGTACATATAGACATATCATCGAATTTAAAAATATTTTCCAAGGCCTTTATGCTATTCCACCAAGTGCTAGTTTATAGTGTATTTGTTAACTGTTCTTTTACTGTTGATGGTTCATCCTACTGTCCACCACTCCAATATCTTATTTGTCAATGTTAAGACTAGTTATTCCACATATTGTCATTAGTTTGGTCTTCTTTATATTTAATTTTTTTCATTGTGCTCATTCAGAGCTTGTAAATCCTTTACATTTTCAGCTAAAGGGTAGGTAGCATCATTAGCATATCACAGGTTCTTGGATTTTTTTTTCCTCCAGTTTTAAAACCACTCTAATCTTTTTTTCAATCCAGGTTCCCTAAATACAGTATATATTTAGCATAAAGGTTGAACAAAAAGGGGAAGTATACAATCTTGTGATTATTTTGCCAATCTGAAGCCAGTCTGTTTCACAATGGTCTGCCTGTACAGGGACTATTTTATCAGTATAAATTTCTCATGAAGTTAATGAAATATTCTGGGATTCCAGGTTTTCCTGAGTACAATCTAAGCTTGATATGATTGACACAATCAAATACCATTCTATAATCAATGAAGCACATAGTGATTTCTTTTTGGTGTTTTTTGGCTTTCTCAATTATCCAATGTCTGTCAGAAATAATGCCTAATGTCCCTCAGCCTTTTTTAAAGCCATCTTTTTTCCTAAGTAGAGCTCTGATCTGTGTTATTTTACTTGCATATGAAGTGAAGAATATTGTGCAATAGTTTGTATACTCTGTTAAGTCTCCCTCCTTTTTTTGGTATTAATCTTTTCAAATCTGTTGGTAAAATCTCCAGATTTGCTCAGGTAGCTTGATTAGAACTTTGGCTGATTCTTTTTCTGTTGCTTGCCATATTTCTTGTCAACTCCAGCAGCACATTGTCCTGCAAATAATTTTTTTTTAAATGTGCCTTCTGTTCTAGTCTTTTCTTCTATATAAAGGTAAACTGTTTTTTCTTTTCCCATATTCACCAGTAAGTGATAATCATATACTTACATTCTTGGAATTCCTGCCCTTGGAATGTTTAGTTACCCATGAAACCTTGACAATTAGTGAAACAGAATGGAATAAATATGTATCTCTAAATGCCAGTAGACAACCCATTAGACACTTCTTAAGAATCTTAATGAATTCAGAGCTCAGCAATGTGTCAAGTGGGCAGAAAAGATGGTTGATGTTACGCTTACACTGCTTCAGATAAAGTTTGATCTCTGTCTCAGCAAAATAGTTGATATAGTCAGTTCCAAAACCAAAATACCATACCAATCATACTTTCCTTGTTTCAGCACGTACTGTTTTAATGGAATCTCATTTTTGCTAGAGACTTATTATTGAGGTAAGAATCCATAAAAATGTAGTGAGGGCTTGAATGTTTTTCAGGAATTGTTAGAAAAAGGACTTGTATTCACAAAAAGCAATTTGTGGAGATGTTAACAATTTGTGGATCGTGAGTATCAACTAATCTACAGATGCAAGGATCTATTGCTGAAATGGTCTTGCAACAGATTACACTATTGAAAGTGAACAGAATATATGTTCTAGGATGCAATTCAAATTGATGCAATTCAACTTGCACAAATCAATGATATCATTAACATCAGAGCAATTAGATCAAGTTCCATAAAAGCAGATTAAATGAATTAAAATATGCAGGTTAATGAGTTGATTTTTAAAAGTAACTTGAATGTCTCACTAAAGATGAAAATGTCAAACTAAGAATTAAATAGAGGTCAGCAAGTAAAGATCATACTAATCACAGGAATTAGTGCATCCTGACAGTGATTTATTTGCAGTGAATCTTTCTCTCCTCTTACTCTTCTGAAAAAGAAAAGTCTTCTTCTACAGTCTTCAGCTGACAAATCCAGTAGATTGAAATAAACAATATGTAGTCTCCAAGCCCTACTTGTGACCTTTGCCCCTTTGGACCCAGTGATATAACCACAGATACCATAATATCGTTTAAAGTTAGACTTTCCCTTAAGCATGTATGGAATTTAATATTCTTATAAGCCAGTAATATGGCAAGGTAACAATTTTATTGTCTGATTTCAAAGCCATAATAGTGATATTCCACCTACCAATGTGTATAACTTCCATTTTAAATTGTTCAAAAATCTGACAAAAAAGTATAGATATTTTGGTTTTTGTGCAAAGATCTTCCCTGCCCAATCAAATAACTTTCTACTCAAGTTTCTGTACAGTATTTTCAATAGAGTTTATGCCTAAACAGATTTGGGCGAATCAATGTCACAGTTATTTTGAAGCCCTTGCAATCAATCAACATAAACTTTCAAATTGCGTTCTTTTTTCAATGAAATGGGCAAAAAAAAATGAAAATAACTTGTAAAAAGACAGACCAAGTGATTAGATGGCAAAATATGATTTCATCTGTCTAAATTTGTTGGGTCCAAGGTCAGATTCTTAACAAAAGGAGTAACCATAGGCCAACACCATAGCATAAATCAAACTACAAGTCACCTCCCTGGCCAAAAAAGCACAAGTTTCTTTATGATGCTAGAACATTTTCACAAGGTTGATAGAATCACTGTTTGCTTTCCTTTCAAGCAAAGGATTGTTTCTTCAGGGCAGCATTGATGTTCTCATTTAACATCATCAAGGGTCTATTTTTTCTTCCTCTTGAAGAGGCAAAATGTTGCACAAAAATAAAAGTTAAGCAACTACAATGCAGTTTTTCACATTAATAGGGAATATTGAAATTATTGAAATTTACCTATTACACAATTTTATTTGGAAATATTGGCTTTCATCTTCCACCTATAGTAAACATAAAACTGGATTAATTGGACAATAATTAGGAAATCTTTGCAAGGCATTTCCCCCTCAAGGATTCTATCATACAGCTATGTTTAAAAATGAGTTGTAGTTTTATATAATTTGTCCCATCAGTATTTTTAAAATGCTCTACTGTGAAAAGAACATCATCATTCTGGAAATGATTTTCTGTGATGCTATGTTTAAAACAAGTCAGTTCTACTAAAATGTTTCTCCTTAATAGAAATAGGTTCATAAAATGGTGAATTCAGATTGGGCTGATTTTACAATATCATAATTCAATCTATTTTTTAAAAAAAACCAAGAAATCATTTTGGGGCATAGATTTAAGCCTGGAGTTTTCCATTCCGTCATATTCCCATAGCACTCAGCTTGTTGCTTAGTTTTGCAAATCTTTCCATTTTTTTGGCTGCTCAAGTAATGGAAAAGAGATACATGAAAAATAACAAATATGCATTTGACATACATTTAAAAAATAATTGCTAACTTATTTCAATTTAAGCCAGAGGTGATAATTTTTGTTGGCACTCCAATTTTTGAAGAGCTTATCATGGCCACCCTGCAAAAAGAGGTGGGGCTGTATGAACAGTTGTAAAAAGTAAACAGGTTGTAGAAATTAAAGTATTTAAACAATAATTCAATTACTTTTTATACATAAAAATTTTATTTGGCTTTTCACAAAACAACACAAGTAAAGTTTCTTTTTTTGAGAATAGCATGGTCCCGGGTTATCACTTCTCCATACAGATACAAATTCAATTTCATATTCATCTTTGTGTTCTATTCCAAATCTTATTACACTTTCTCCATAATTTTTCCCCTCCCTTGGTTTTCTCAACTTTATTTTTAATTACCTCATATCTAAATTCAATTATATA
>BHFT01052623.1:0-13444 GCA_004320025.1 Laticauda laticaudata | reverse complement strand
ACTTAGAACACCACACCACCACACACACACCACACACACACACAGCACACACACCAACCAACACATATATATATATATATATATATTTTTATGATATATATATATATATATATATATATATATTTAATCACTGCACTCGCAACAAAAAAATCTCCACACACAGCAGGCAAGACACCTGGGCACAAACAGACCCCCCCCGATACCGTCCAGCTCAAACACACCCCAACCTAGGCACCCCAGATGAACCCTTAGCTTCCTTAATGATGCTGTCCATTTACTCGAGACGTCGCCTTAAAGGCTCCATTAAGGACACAAATGTTGCCCAGCCAATCAAGAACAAGAAAGCCACATACCAGACAGAAGAATCATTAGAGACCACCAATCCAAGCAGAACACAGGCACTGCAAGACCAATAAACGACAGACCGCTCCTTCGGGTGAGAAGAAACCATTTAACAACCAGCGAATAGCTAGCACAAATTCTTAAAACAGAAACGGGCTGTGAACGTCTGACTCCCACAGATGAAACACAATAAGAGCCCCTGAATATGGCAGAATTGCTGACAACGACTTTAAAAGCACAATTGGATAGATGATGGAATGTGGGAAAATACCCGAACAAAAAGCTGAACTACTGTACATACGTATTCACGTACTCCATCCATATTATTCTTGACTTTTGTAGTGGCACTCGTGATTGGGTGCTGCTCCGCATCTCGCTGAGAATATTGGAAAGACTTGACGCCAGAAAGAAGAAGAATGAAAGGAAAAAGAAAACTCAGGCCAGATGTAGTAAGGTAAGTCACTGACTTACATGCGGAGGTGTGGTGAGGAGGACCCAATTTCAATAATGAGGTGAATGTCGTGTAAAATTTACAATGGCACTGAAAAAAGGGAATTTTTGGAACCGATTTTAACAAGCATTGCTCAGGGTCATTCAAAGTTTTGGGCCACAGATTGACATTTATGCAGATCAGTGTCGCGCGCGGGGTCTTGCGATCAACTTTTGTGAGCTTTCTGACAAGCCAAGTCATGGGGGCAGCTCGATTGCTTAATCGACCGTGTTACTATTTTACAACTAAGTCCATGTCACCGCACCAACGGAGCGTGGAAAGAGGATGTAAAACGGAGAAAAAACACTTGCCATCCGTTGTTACGCGATGCTTCCGTTCTGTACTCACTGGTGGCGCTGGCTCCGTTTTGCTTCTCCTTCCGTCAGCCTCCGTCTATTGACGTTTCAATCCAGCTTCAGAGGGTTTTAGAGCTCTCAAACTTTTTTGAGGCATGTGATGTAGTCCGTGCGTCGTTCTGCATCCGCTAGGCGGTAGTTGCGGAGGCGGACATCCGTTCTGCATCCTGTGTCCTTCGTTATCCTCTAGGCATCCATTCCGCATCACCCGCGTACACTGCTATCACGCGAGGTCGGAGTTATGGTCGGCGGAGAGAGTGGAACGGTCGGACGGCGCGCCAGGTTATAGGCATGGATGGAGAAAAGAGGATTGAAAAGCGGGATGCCAGAGCACACGAAAAGAAAGCATTTAAAGCAGAAAAAAAGGACGTTCGGGCAGTAGGGACCTATCTCGGATAATAAGAGATTTTAGAGTGGATGCTGACAGGGATGCAAAAGGGACACATGCAGGGCATAACCTATACTGCCTTAAGTGGGGAGGCATGACACTGCATCTCACTTTCAGACCAGGCAGCCCGCTGCTGGCAGGACCCTGCTATAAATGCCTTTCATCTGCCCTCTTTCTCTTCCCGCATCCAGTCTTGTCACCATGGGATGTGCACTCCTTTTTGGGGTAGCCCATCCTTCTGCAACAGTAGCGAAGGAGCCATCTACGGCTCTGTGAACATCTACTAGGGAAGAAAAGGAGTGCAAGCGAGCGTCTGGGTTCCGAAGAATGGAATCGGAGAAGAGCAGATGTACGGACCTAGTACAACAAGCTTGAAATGGTGGAAGGCTTCAGGAGAGCGAAGCACTCCACGGTGGGCATCCAGAACTTCATTCGAAGGGATGCCTCCAGACAGTATTTGACGACGAGTTGGTGGCAGTGGCTGATACCGGTTGACCAAAGCAGAGCACCAACATTCTGCCCCAGCTGGGACTCCCTGGGCTAAGTGTGGCACTCCACTCTGTGCGCCACCGATGGCCTCAGGGACGCACTGTGGACAGGAGCAATTTGCAGGATCGGCTTGGAGGTGCCGGCATGGGGCAACACGCATTGTGGTCAGAGAAGTGGGGTGCAAGGCGCATCATCGGAGAGATACTGAGGAGCTCCTCCAGTGGCCCCGGGCTCCAGTGAAGAAGGATGGAAGAAAGGTTGCAGAGCAGTGGGTATCGAAGTGGAACTTCCCCGCACACCGTTGGAGCCATAGAATGGCAAGCAGTGGCTGCAAGAAAGCCTCCAGCCCCTGGGGTCCACTTATTTTCACTACAAAGGGCTTTTCAGCCATTGTCCTCTTCGCCTGGTCGTGCGTGACTACAATTCATGCACATCGAGATGCCTTCAGGGCAACGAGTCATCGTCAGTATCACCAGGTAATACCAAGATGGCCAGTGACCTCAAGGAGGGGCTGGAACGCAACCTCATCAAATGGCTTCCCAGAGTGCCAGACCCCTGCCCAGTGACACAGCCAAGATGGTGCCTACTTCATCGGGGGGATGACGCGCTTATACGCTGCAGATACGTCTACCTCTGAAAGCCTTACACTTCAGGATGCCTGTCGCACCCGTGAAGTGAAGAGGAGCGATCATTCAAACTAGCAGGGTGGTCCAGGAGAAGGCGGGTCGGTGGAGAGTCCTTTGTTGCATCGCTTGGAATAGCAGACAGGTTGCATGGTACTTTCTCGACAAGCCAAATGATGTTGTTGTGTTCGGTCGAATGTCGGAGATGCGAGGCTAATCGCTCAGGAGCACGTGTATAGGAGGGAGAGATTGTTGGAAAGGCTGTGCTGCAGTCCTGTGCACAAATCTGCAATGCGCTACCCCGGTACCCTGTGCATGTCTTGCAGAACAGTGCTCATGTGACTCACAGCAAGGCAATGGCGGAACATGGAGGCCCTGGGGAAATGGAGGCAAGGGCAAAAACTGATAGACACTGAGTATGTGCAAGGCCCCCAACAGAGGAACTCACGTGAAGGGAAGAAGCAGCGCAACCTCCCTGAAACACTGGTGCGAACTCCCCAACGGGGTGGGGGGAACCTGGGCGGTGGAGTGGCAAGACAGGATGAATAAGTATGAATTAATGGATGCTTTCCTTCAGCCTGTCTCATCGACAACTGATGAGATTGGGCCATGTATGTTTGGTGGGCCTACAATGACGGCATTTAATAAAGAGTTGTGTTTTGTTGACATGTGTGGATCCAATGCTTTACATTGTATTGATAATGAGGGCCTGGTGTTGGGCACTGGGGGGTGCATCAGTCCCACTATGCCTTGCACTGGAGGGTTTATTTTTAATCCCACAAGCTAATTACCCATTCCCAAGGTATCCCTGCCCACCCCACTGGCTATCCTTACATCCCCACAACATGCAAAGGCTTTAAAAACCATTTCTAAAAGTTTTAATCAACCAAAGACTTTATTAAATAAAATAAATGAGGCAAGTGTGTGGCAAGCAAAGATACTTTATTATCACAAGCCTGTAAGAAAATGCCACAAGTCAAGTGTCCAATAAGAGACTACAGGTAGCCACCCAGTCTCTGGCTACTCCTCTTGGTCACTCAGAGGTAGTGCCCAGTCTCGGAGCGGTGAAAGGGTCCAGGTGCTGTGGAAGGTGGCTGGTGCTGGAGTGCTGGGTCCTGAAGCACCAACTGGGGGTGCCTTGGCCCGCGAGAGGACAACAGATGACGTGTTTGTTGAGGAGCCTCTCGGACAGCTGGCTCAGCCCCGTGGATGTTGAGAGCTTTCTTCCTCCATGCTATGTGGGTTGTCCGCCTCAGTACGCGCGAGGAGCGAGAATGTACTGAGGCCGGGCTTGGGCTTGTGGGGTGGGGAGGAGCATGTAGTGGGGCTGGTCTGGTCCTGGCAGCTGTGTGAGGAGTGGATTGGTGGCATCGGTGGCTGGGTGGCATTGCTGTCAATCGGTGGGCAAAATCATTGGCCGTGGGTGGATCGGGGTGGCATTCGGTGGAAAGACCGGTGGCGAACGGTGTCGCCCCCGAATGACTTGTGCCTGGATGGGAATGGGCTGCTGCCTTGTGCTGCTGGACCTCCTGGTAGCCGTAGCCCTGATAGGTGAGGGCCTATGGAAGCCTTGGAATGGAGGCGAACATCACTGGGGTGGAGCAGTAGACATGGACTGGTTGGAAGCAGGTGCTCTGGGGTCTGGAGGTTGTGAAGCAGCTAGTGATCGCTGGTCCTTCACCCACCTGGTACTAGGGGTTCCGCCATGTCGTAGAGGGTACTGGTTCACGATAAGGTGGAGAAGGGCTTTGCGGTTGGAGGATTGAGGAGTCAGTGTGGAACCAGCTGATAGAGGAGATCTATGCTGCTACGGATGGTGTCCCTGATCTCCAGCAGGAACAGTTAAGCCTGTTCCCGGTCGCGTCTGGCTCTCTGCTTCTGTGGAGGTGGAGCTGGGGCGCGGATGCGGTAGGGCTGTGGTGGAAGTGCCGTCTCCTTCTCCCACTGCACCAGGGAGTCCTCCACGCCTGCCACCATTTGGTTAAAACACCTGTCCGTGGGTTCTCTGCATGGCAACGCCCCATAAGACACCTGCCCTGGAGACAGGAACTGACTCTCGGGCCGGAAGAGGACTGGCTCTCAGCAGGCTGCAGAGAGAGAGGGTCGTGAGAGGGGCTGCCCTGCTTGCTCTGTGTGCCTGGCAGTGGCAGATCTCACCCTCTGAGGGAAGCTGCTCCTGGCCATGGCATGGTCTCGATCTGGGTCCGCTTCAGCCTGTAACTGTGGCCTGGCCCAGATTTCTTGAGGTGCACGCTTTCCCGTCCAGCTGTGCTTTGTGTCACACCACCGAGGAGCAACTCCGATGTGTAGGCCGCTCTACGCCTTCTCTCTCAAGCAGCTTGCTTCTCTGTGGATGTGTCCCGATGTACCCCGGGTGTCCCTTCCGCCACAGGATAGTGTCATTCTCTCTCAGTCCACCTCCGCCCAGCCGCCTCCTCATGTTCCTCCTCAATGGAGTATTGCCTCCTCTCCCCGATTCCTCGCATCTGCCTCTTCTCCCTTTGCCAGGGAACAGATGGGCCCGTCATCAGAGGGGGCTCGCAGCGGTGGTTAGGGGCTGCTCCTCCACACCACCAAGCAGCAGCATCACCAGCAGGATCATAATCTCATCTCTCAGCAGCAGCAGCAGCGCACAAGCAGGATCATCATCAAGTCATCATCATCTGAGCAGCAGCAGTTCAGCACGACGCAGGACCAGTGAGCACGGAGCAGGATGTTGCAGTACGAGCCAGTCCAAGAGCACGAAAGCAGGATGAGCCAGGAGTAGGCGGATGGAGGAAGCAGCTTCAGCAGAGTAAGCAACCAGCAGAGAGCACTGAGCGGCCAGAGAATGCAGACCTCAGCAAAAAGTAAAAGCACGAGCAGCAAGCACGCGAACGCCAGAAGCAGCATCCCATCAGCTCCTCCAGAAGCAGAAGCAGGCAGAAGCCCGCAGCCGTAGAAGAGCGGAGCCCGTGCTACAGGCCTAGCAGAAACAGAGGTGAAGGCCAGGGGAGGGAAGGGTGGGCGTGTCCTCTTGCCAGGGCTGGCAGCAGGTGGGCCTGAGGCCTTCCTCTTTTTCCCCATGTTTGTGGGGTTGGCTTGGTGGCAGGGAGGCTGGCAGAAGGCTGGCAGGCAGCCAGGCCACCAAGGCTGGCGAAGGCAGCAAGGCTGGCAGCCAGGCAGGCACGCAAGGCAGGCAGCAAAGGCTGTCAAGGGAGGAACAGGCAACCAAAGGCAGAGCCAGCAAGGCTGGCAAGGCAGGCAGGCACCAAGGCAGACAGCAAAAGGCTGCAGGGAGGCAGGCACTAAGGCTGGGCAAGGCTGGCAGGGAGGCAGGCCAGCAAAGGCTGGCAAGGAATGGGGGCAGGAGCAGGCACTCAATGCGTTGGCAGCAGGTCTTTCTCAGAATGGGTACTGCTTCCGAGCTTGCTTCCCTTTATATCGCGGGGGAGCTTGACTCAATAAATCCTCCCGCAATGCGCAATTAATGCCAGGCATGGGCTTCCGCTGTGCATCCGCTAGGCTTCCGCTTGCATCGCTTCATCCCGCATGTGCATGCCGCTGTGCATCCGCGTTCATCGCTCGCCGTCTGTTCTGCAATCCGCTGTATCCGTTCCGGCGTCCACTTTACTGAGGTCCCGAGGAAGCCTTGCGGAATATGCCAATCCTGCTCTTCCCAATCGCTTCCATCTGCTAGGCTTCCGCTTCTGCTCCGTTTTCCATCCGCCCCTGCCGTCCTTCCCGTCCGTTCCTTTCCGTGTTCTGCTCTGGTTATGAATTTTCGCCGCCTTTTGCGAGAGCGGTATACAATGGATGGATGGAACATTTTTCTCATCCGCTGTGTCCTTTTTACAAACGTTTTGCATCCGTTGGGCAGTGTGACAGGGCCTTATATAATTGTTTTTCACACTTACAACCGTTGCAGCATTCCCATGGTCACATAATCAAAATTTGGATGCTTGGGAACTGATTCATATTTATGATGGTTGTAGTGTCCCAATTCACTGAACAACTGTGGCTGGAAAGTTCGTAAAATCAGGCAAAATTCACTTAAGAAACGTGACACTTAGTTGCAGAAATGTTGGGCTCTATTATGGTCGTAAGTGGAGGACTACTGGATTAAGTATCAGGTAGTCCTTGACTTACAACCATTCATTTAGTGATGCTTTGAAGTTAAAACAGTGAAAACAGTACCTTAAGACCTTTTTTCACACTTATGACCTTTGAAATATTCCCATGGTCAGGTGATCAAAACTCAGAGGCTTGGCAACTGGCATGTTATTATGGTTTGCTAGCAGCAGAATCAATCAGTGCGGAAGAAAGGGACCAGTCCAGGAGTCTGGAGAGGACTCGGATGAGGGTCCTGCATCTGATGCAGAGATGGGGCCAGGACCATCGGGGAGTTATTGCTGACTCCAGAGCCTCCAAAATCTGGCAGCAGCGAGGCAGAGGACCAGGGGAAGCCCAGTGCGCGTGTGCATAGAGCTGCTAGAAGGCGAGAACAGCTGAAACAAAAGGGGCGACTTGGGAGTAAGGCTGGGAGGTGATTGTCCCTTCCATAAGGGATAAAGGACAGGCAAAGGTGAAGAAACCTTTGCAGGAAGCAAAGTAGTTTGATCAGTTCAGATTCATTCTTGAAGCTCGTTGTACTTCAGTTATTTTTTTCTTCCTAGTTCATTTGACATTTCTGTTATTGGTAGCACTTCACAGGAAAGAAAGGTGGGTGCTTATCTCGAGGGACTGTTTGAGATTCATTACCGGCTGGGAATGAAAACAATTCCCAGCGTTGCAATAAAACAAGACTTGTTTTTAAAATAAGCATGTGCATAATTACGGTCTCGGAAGCCTTGGTCAGAACACATGTACTTATGACAGTTGCAATGTCTCAGCATTGTAAAAAATACAATTGTTGTAATAGAGTGGTCAAAGTTTAGAACGCTCTATCTGATTCAGTTGTCTCAGCTACAAATGTTCACAGTTTTACTGACAAATTCACTTCTGTGGACTTCACTTCGTATTTAAGAGGTCCGTAAGGGGAGTATGCATAAGTGTCTTTGTTTTATTTTTACAGGTTTTGTTTATCTATAATGTACACCAAAGATGGCATTTTTATTTATTTATTTATTTATTTTTGTCAAGCGATTATAAGATAACAGGTAAAAGTATAAACATAGTTATGAATACATGAAATTGATACATATAAGAAAAATAAAAAGAAACAATAGGACAGGGACAGTAGGCATGTTGGTGCGCTTATGCACGCCCCCTACAGGCCTCTTAGGAAAGGGGTGAGGTCAATTGTAGACAGACTAAGGTTAAAGTTTTTTGGGTTTGGAGAAGAAACCAGGTAGAGTACTCCAAACATTGACCACTCTGTTGCTGAAGTCGTATTATTTGCAATCAAGTTTGGTGCAATTAACCTTGAGTTTGTATCTATTGTGTGCTCTTGTGTTGTTGTGGTTGAAGCTGAAGTATTCATTGACAGGTTGGACATCGCAATGTATTTATATACTATAACTTAGATCTTTTTAATTTTTATTCTTTAAAAACAAAAAATACAAAAATCTCATTTCCATTAACAATTATTGTGTCATTGTATATACACATTTCTTATTTTGTGACAATACATTATTTTTATAAGTCATATTTCCTGCAATCGAGTTTGGTGCAGTTTACCTTGAGTTTGTATCTATTGTGTGCTTTTGTATTGTTATGGTTGAAGCTGACAGGTAGGACATTGCAATATATAATTTTATGTACGACACTTAGATCGGACCGAAGGCGGTGTAGTTCTAGTTTTCTAGGTCTAGAATTTCAAGTCTGGGGGCATAAGGTATTCTACAAGTAGAGGAGGGGAGAACTCTTCTTGTGAAATATTTCTGGACTTTCTCAACTGTGTTAATATCAGATACATAATGAGGGTTCCAGACTAATGAGCTGTATTCGAGTATTGGTCTGGCAAATGTTTTGTATGCTCGAGTTAGTAATGTGATATTACCAGAGAAAAAAGCTATGCAGGATAAGGTTAACAACTCTTAATGCCTTTTTGGCTGTGTATAACAAAGATCTACTCCAGGTAGAGCTATAATAGGAAGGGCCCAAAGCCCTTTCATTACCTCATCATCCAGCAAGGCTCAAGCCTGGGACTCAGGGCAGCCTACAGAGTTGCCCCTGCATGGTTCCATGGGAGTCTGACAATCAATCAGAATACAAGCTCAGATTCAAATCCCAAGAGAGGGCATAAAACCAAGGGTCTCTCAGCATCTCTGCTCCTTTTTCTTTTACATTACCTGACATCTTGAAGCATCTGATCGTCCCTTTCACTTTGGAGCTCCAAGACATGTGGTCCTGTCCACCATTAATTAAACCATCTTTCCAAACAGCCTCTGTTTGTTTCCAGTGTCTTTCTTCCCCACTTGGAACTGAACCCAGAAGGAGATTTCTTCCAACAAAGAGATTGGACAACTGTTTGTCTGCAATGGTATAAGGTCTCTTGCCTTGAGCAGGGTGGGTAGGTGGTGGACTACAAGACCTCTGTGGTCCCTTCCAGCCCTATGTCTATTTCTAAATTTCTAAACTAGTGGAACAGACGTTGTCTTCATAAGCTGTGGGTGCTCCATCGCTTGAGGCTTTTAAGAAGAGACTTGGATGGCCATCTATCTGAAATGGTTTGCTTGAGCAGGAGGTTGGGCTAGAAGACCTCCAAGGTCCCTTCCAGTTCTGTTCTGATTGAACTGCCTTGGCCTCCCAACTTTCCACTCCTTTCCCTTCTGGGCCATGCGGCCCCCTTCCTCTCCATTTTGCAACAGGGAACAAGAGAGAATCCCTTGGCCGGTGCACGGTTACCCTTGAAGGAAACTGTCCTGCCAGGAAAGACCCCAAAAGATAACAGCTAATCTGAGTTGGAAGGGACCTTGTAGGTCATCTAGTCCAACCTCCCATCCAAGCAGAGGACCCTACACATTTCTGACAGATGGCAGTCCAACCTCTTCTTGAAAGTCTCAAATGATGACGGCTCCCACAACTTCGGAGGGCAAGCTGTTCCACGGGTTGATTGTTCTGTCGGAAAGTTTCTCCTTATTTCCAGGTTGAATCTCTCCTTGTTCAGTTTCCATCCATGATTCCTTGTCTGGCCTTCAGGTGCTTTGGAAAATAGCTTGACAACCCCCCCCCTTCCTCTCTGGGGCAGCCCCTCAAATATTGGAAGATGCTCTCCTGTCTCCCCTGGTCCTTCTCTTCCCTAGACTGGCCGTGCCCAGTTCCTGCAACCGTTTTTCAGATGTTTTAGTCTCCAGTCCCCTAATCGTCCTGGTTGCTCTTCTCTGCACTCTTTCAAGAGCCTCAACATCTTTGGGGGGAAGGGCTCTTTTTCTTTTTCCTTACCTGGAGCGAGCAGGGAAGAAGCAAAACCCGCGACGGGGCCGGCAAACACCCGAGTTCTAATTTTGCAATCCCGCCCAGCAGGATTCTGGGTCTCATGAAAAGAGCAGGGGGGAGGGAGGGGAGGGAGGGGAGAATTTGGGCTCAGCTTCCTCTTCGTCACTCTCTCCGAGCGCGGCTCTTGCTTTGCTAAGCAGCTCAGCTGTAACCCAGCGGGGAGACCTCCGTTCCCACGAGGATTTGCACCCCCCACTTCTTTGCTCTCCGCTGACTAGAGCTAAAGGCAGAGAGAGAAAGAGAGAGACTCTTCCTAGAAAGCCCCAAGGGAGGGGGTGGACGGTCACTTCCTGCCCTCCCCCCCCCCCCCCGCCCCCTCTGCCTTTAAAGGTCCTGGCCAGATGCTTCCTCGGAGCTCAATTCTTTTGTCCGGCTTTGCCTGAACTGGGAAAGGAGGATGCGGTTGTGGGTTGCCGGAGGGCGCCACCTAGCGAAGGCCATTTGCAACGCCCGCAGAAATCGAGGTCAGGAAGTGCCCAGAGGAGAGGATAGAAAAAGGAATGGGAATAGGGAATAGAGAATGGAAGAGGAAGAGGAAGAGAAGAAAAGAGAAGAGAGAATAAGAAGAGGAGAGACAATAGGAATAGAATAGAGGGAGAGAAGAGAGAATAGGAATAGAATAGAGAATAAGAAGGGAATAGGGAAGAGCAATAGAGTAGAGGGAGATAAGAGAAGAGAATAGGAATAGAATAGAGAATAAGAAGAGAACAGAGAATAGCAATAGAATGGAGGGAGATTAAGAGAAGAGAATAGGAATAGAATAGAGAATAAGAAGAGAAACAGAGAATAGCAATAGAATAGAGGGAGATAAGAGAAGAGAAATAGGAATAGAATAGAGAATAGAAGAGAAAGAGAATAGCAATAGAAAGTAGAAGGGAGATAAGAGAAGAGAATAGGAATAGAATAGAGAATAAGAAGAAAACAGAGATAGCAATAGAATGAGGAGATAAGAGAAGAGAATAGGAATAGAATAGAGAATAGAAGAAGAAGCAGAGAATAGCAATAGAATAGGGAATAGAATAGAGAATAATAGAAAGAGAACACAGAAGAGATACATGAGAAAGAAATAGATGAGGGAGATACAGACGAAGAGAATAGCATAAAATAGAGAAATAAGAAGATGAACAGAGAATAGCAATAGAATAGAGGGAGAAGAAGAAGAATAGGAATAGAATAGAGAATAAAGAAGAGAAAGAAGAATAGCAATAGAATAGAGGGAGATAGAGAAGAGAATAGGAATAGAATAGAGATAGAGAAAACAGAGAATAGCAATAGAATAGAGGGAGATAAGAGAAGAGAAGGAAATAGAAAAGAAATAGAATAGAAAAGAAAGAATAAGAAGAGAATAGAGAATAGCATAGAAATAAGGAAGATAAAGAGAATAGGTAATAGAATGGAGGGAGAGGGGAAAAGAAGAGAAGAGAATAGAGAATAGGAGTAGAATAGAAATAAGAATAGAGAATAAGATAGAGAAAATTAGAGAATAGGAATAGAATAGAAGGAGAATAAAGAGACAGAGAACAGGAAATAGAATAGAGAATAAAGAAGATAATAGAGAATAAGAGAGACATAAGAGTAGGAATAGAATAGAGGGAGAGAAGAAGAATAGGAGATAGAATGGAGGGAAAGGGAAAGAAGAGAAGAGAATAGGAGTGGAATTAGAAATAGAATAGAGAATAAGAAAGAAGAAATAGAGAATAGCACAGAATAGAGGGAAGATAAGAGAATAGGAATAGAAATAGAGGGAGATAAGAGTAATTGGAATAGAATGGAGGGAGAGGGAAAAGAAGAGAAGAGATAGAGAATAGGAAATAGAATAGAAATCGAATTTAAGAGAATAAGAAGAGAAAATAGAGAAATAGCAATAGAATAGAGGGAGATAAGAAGAGAATAGGAATAGAATAGAGAATAAGAAGAGAATAGAGAATAAGAAGAGAATAGAGAGTAGGAATAGAATAGAGGGAGAGGAGAATAGGAATAGGATGGAGGGAGAGGGAAAGAACAGAAGAGAAGAGAGAATAGGAGTAGAATAGAAATAGAATAGAGAATAAGAAGAGAACAGAGAAAATGAATAGAGGAGAGGGAAAGAATAGAGAATAGGAATAGAATAGAGAATAAGAAGGGTAGGGAATAGGAAGAGAATAGAAATAAAATAGAATAGAGGCAGAGGAAGAGAATAGGAATAGAATAGAATTAGAATAGAATAGAATAGAATAGACTAGCAAAGTTGGAAGGGACTTTTCAGGTCTTCTAGTCCAACCCTCTGTTCAGGCAGAAAGCTTTATACCATTTCTCCAATCTCTTCTGGAAAACCTCCAGTGTTGGAGCATTCACAGCTTCTGGAGTCAAGTTGCTCCACTGATTAATTGTTCTGTCATGAAATTTATCCTCAGTTCTAGGTTGTTTTTCTCCTTGATGAGTTTTTCTCCTTGATGAGTTTTGCTTCTTGTCCTGCCTTCAGGTGTTTTGGAGAATAGATTGACCCCCTCTTCTCTATGACAGCCTCTGAGATCTTGGAAGACTGCTATCATGTCTCCCCTAGTCCTTCTTTTCATTAAACATATTGTGGTAAAATGCTTGGAAATTAAATATTCTGCCTATTTATGTTGATTAAAGAATAAAGAAAAAAAGTCATGGATTTGCCCAGAAGACAGAACTTCGTAAGACAATTTGAAGTCCCAGAAAGTTATTGTGGTTCAGTTCTTGGGTGGGCTATATTTTATTACTTTATCAGTGTAATCTTTTAATTATACTGTAGAAGAAATGTACCTCCCTCACTGTCCTTGTTCCACATATTAAAAACTAGCTGGATACCTGTGCTTCACTATGAAACTATGTGATCGGGCTCAGTTTTGGGGGAGGAAAATAAGGGGAAAAAAATCTGTCTCTGCCTATCAGCATCCATCGGTATTCATCTGGCTGGCATCCTGACAGTGTGTGAGTTAAAGGCTGTTTGGAAACTGAAACAGTATTTGCTGTGTGAGCAAGGAGATAGAAAGGAGCTTGGGTATGGCTTAACTGTTCTGTACTAAAGCTGCTTGGTGCTGTGAAACTGAAACTGAAACTCCTCTGCTTGTGTTTTGCATTTGGAACAGATTTATTTTCAGGTAAGGAAATACTAATGCTCTGATGGTCCTTTCAAAAAATTCTTTCTTAGTGAGCACCTAGAAGCCCAGAGGAACAGACTGTATGTGCCAAATTTCAAGTTTGTAGGCTTTATGGTTCTGAATATTTTGTGATGATGCGGGAGTGGTATTTCACACACACACACACACACACACACATGTTTTTTTTTTAAGTTTTCGCGGGTACTTACATGTATGCTGTTCAGCTTCCT
>BHFT01052622.1:0-80122 GCA_004320025.1 Laticauda laticaudata | reverse complement strand
GGATAACAACGGATGGAACATTTTGCTCGTCCGTTGTGTCCGTTTTGCATCCGTTGGGCAGTGTGATATGGGCTTAATGATTAAAAGGAGGGTTGGAGACAGTATAGGAATAAATATAATTTTGAATTAAAATTCTTTTTACAATTATTAAAATTCTTCCCAAATGAGAAAGGTCTGAAACACAACCTTCCCTAATTTTAATTACAAAAAGGAAGGGAAGGGGGAAATATCATACATTCACAGATTTGCAAGATTCTTATAATACAAGTTGTATTCATTTGTATATCTTTGGTTTCCAAGTTTGGTCTAAGTCCAAGTTTGGCCTGACAGATGTTTGCTGTCAGTATTACCTGTGAGAAAGAACAAAAGGGCCACCTTCTTTAAATAACAGAATAAGAGAGTTGGAAGGGATCTTGAAGATCATCTAATCCATCCAACCCCTTGCTCAAGCAGGAAACCCTAAATGATCTCAGACAAATAATTATGCAATCAATCTCTTCTTAAAAACCTCCAATGTTGGAGCATCCACAACTTCTGGAGGCAAGTTGTTCCACTGATTAATTGTTCTAACTGTAAGGAAATTTCTCTTTAGTTCTAGGCTGGTTCTGAGATGACGATCATTTCTAGAATTCCTCAAACAGCCTGTAGCTGCCCATTATTAAGCTTCATAAAAGCTTAAGAACTGGTACTGGAATTACTTTGATTTCCCTTTCCCATTGTGGCCCTTTTTTCCTGGGGTACATATTTTTCAGTGCGTCAGCAGCTTTTTGGATAGGAGATTGGGGAGAAATGCTAAATAACTAAATAATTTATAAAATTAAGAGGAACCTGATTCTGGGCAATTTTGCTTGACTTTTTGCATTTCCTGAAAAACTGACCTGCGGAGGTCAGACAGGGCCTCATAAATCATAACCTGTTATTTTCCTATGCTGCTGGGCTGGTTTTATCAGTTTATTATTTTGACCTTGGACACTTCCTACAATGTGAATTGTGGTGGAATAACAGATAAATACATGTTCAGAATTATCAGAGAAGGAAATTTGTGGCGGATTCCAGAGAAAGATAATCCTTGTGAAAGAAGCAAGTTTACAGTTTCCCTGTACATATGATAGAGCGCAACTGCAACTCCTCCCATTCCTAATTCTAGCCTACCCTTAACTGAGCCTTGTTGGTGCCCTTGTTATGACTGGTCAGGTACCACAGATCTGCTTAAGTGAATCTTAATTTTTTTTTTTTATGGATAAGAACTCAGGTATTTTAGGGGTTGTTACGGTAGAATCTGATGCAGAGTTTCTGAAGGGAGGAGGGTCTTTCAGGAGAAGCTAAGAGACAAATTAGTCTGGATTCCTAAGTATTCAGGAAGAGCTCCAGAGTAGACCCCCTCCTAACTGTCCAATGAGTATATCTGACAGTTATGGAAGTTGTGCTTTAGTCTAACAAGATTCTTTTGATGGGTGAACAACAATAAAGAAACTACTCTGAATACATCATAGTAGTGTCCTTGGTTCCTTACATCTGACGGTCTCTTCTTATTCCAAGGATATCAGGTTTATTCCAGCAACTCTGCACCAGATTTCACTGCAGTTGTGATAATTCAGAAATAACATCTCAACTTTAGATCTTGAATCACCACGATCTTGCTTGGCAACTCTGGCCACTCCAAAGAAACATCTTTGGAGCATTCAAAGCAGGTGATTTCAGACATCAACCAAGAGAGATGTCAGATAACACGTAAGTTCAATTTCTCTGCATATTATGACTAGAAGAATACATGTGTATCAGGGTTTACTCTGCTGTATTTGGAATGGCTAAAATGTAAAAGATTCTCAGTGTTATACAACAGGGTGAACTGAATAGGCTCAATCAAAGAATGTATTTTGAAAGATATCAACCCTAATAAATAAATGTATGCTAAAAAAGCAGGGAAAATGCAAAGAAAGTAAGTTTGACTTTTCTTGATATCGAATACTGCCAACAGTTGGGAAGAATGGATTGCAATTCACTGCACTATTAATAGGAAATGAGTGGTTATATAAACATTATGCTTAAAATCCAAATTCTTATATATGTGCTAATGAGTGCTATGAGTCTAATTGAATGGGTTCACATATCACCCTAAGCCTTTATGGGATTGGTTTGATTTTGTTTTTGTTTATAACGTTAGCTAGGTTATACAATGGGTTAGTCAGCAAATTACAGTTTAACAAGTAAAAGTTTAGCATAACATGAAAATCAGATGTCTGTAGATATGAAATTGTACACTATTCTTGATAGTTTGCTATGAATATTTAAAGAATCAATGAGCTGGATACAGTACATATTAAAAGATGAATGTTATAGTAATTCTGGTGATTTTAAAATTAATATTTATATATATTGTATATCAAATTAATATTTAAGCATATTGCTTGTGTAATGTGCTTTGTTCTTACATGGGTATACTAAAGAGGAATAGATTCATAAAAGCAATAACTATAGTGCTTAGATTTATATACCACTCCATAATGCTCAGCATTCCCTGAGCAATTTAGAAATCCATATTGCCCCCAACAATTTGGATCCTAATTTTTTTGATCTTGGAAGGATGGAGGGATGAAAGGTTGAGTCAAACTTGAGCCAGTCAGGATCAAACTCCTGGCTATGGGCAGAATTAGCTTGCAATATACTTCATTCTAACCACTGTGCCACTATGCATAATCCTACACATATTATTGAACAGTTTTATTGATGATTATGGTAGCTTTTATAACATTAGGATATTTGATAAACCTATACATTAAAGTAAATTAATTAAATATATAAAATATAGTTTTAGAAATCTTTAAACTGGAATCCTGGTTCCTGAACCCTATTCACCTGAAGATCTTTCCATTTTGCTTCCTCTACTGTTTAATATATTTTGCATCTTGCTGTTTTAAGTAAGTTTAGAATGGGTTCCTTCCTGAATTTGAATAATGAAATGATGATATGGTATCACTGTTTAAACCTTCTCCTATCTTAGCAGGCTTTCTCTGTACAAAGGAGAAGGTACAAATAAAATTGAACCAGAGACAGATCTGACTTGCTGGCGACTGAGCACAGTGGAAGGACGACAGAAGTGGTATTACGTGTCCGAAAATGAGGAATCTGCCAGGGAACAGAATGCACTTGAAGCATATACTTTAGGGCTACATACAGTAAGTGGCTAATGATCATTACAAGTACACAAATAATGTCCACAGTGGCAAAGAAAAGCATGAATGCTACCAATAAAAGGCAGCCCTGATGCAATTTAGCAAGTACTAATGGTCTTTTTTCTGCTTGTGGTTTCCAATCTGACATGTAGTTTAAGGTTTCTTACAGTGAGAAAGGAACTCAGTCTTGTGTAACTACCACACCAATATCTGTACCTTCTTGTATCCTAACTAGAACTATTACTGGTGCAACACTCCTATTAGCCGTAGAAATAGATAATGTTAAAAGAGTGCTTTTATCTGAAGTGATTTGTGCTTTTAGAAAAGGAAGATCATGAAGACTCCTTTCAACTTGAGGCTGTATTAGGTTGCTGACAGTGTAAAGCCCATGTCACACTGCACCAACGGATGAAAAGAGGATGTAAAATGGAGAGAAACTCTTGCCATCCGTTGGTTAACGCGATTCACTCCGTTCTGTACTCACTGCCTCCATTTTTCATCCTCTCTATCCATCCAGCATCCGTCGACTGAGGTTCCATCCGCTTCCATCCGCTCAAAAGTTTTGACCACTGCTCAAAACCTTTGAGCGAAAAGTATCCAACACGTCCATCTCTGCACCGCACGCAACGGGGAACATCCGTCACATCCGTCTTTGCATCCGTTAACGCTCCGCTATATCCGCTAGCACGCTGCACACCCGAACTCAAACCCTCCAGCGAAAATGACACAGGGAGGAAGTGAAACGGACCGGACCGGATGATAGCAGCATTAGTAGCTACGGATGGAGAAAAGGATGAAAAGCCAATTGCAGCTCCAAAGAAAGCATTTTAAAACGGAAAAAACGTTCGCGAGAAAGACCTATCTCAGATATTGAAGGATGTCTGAAGGATGCGGAGGAGCAAAAGGACATTCTTGTGGAAAAACCTATATGCCTATAAAAGGGGAGGAACTCACCTGGATCTCACTTCAAGTCCAGCAGCACCTGTGCAGACCTCTGCAGCCTTCACTGCTCTTGCCCTTCGCACCAAGCACATATTCAATTGAGTTCCACAGGGAAACCCAACACAGTGCCTTTTTGTACACCATCGTTCTGCAAACAGTGCGAAGCCATCTAAGCCTTTCAACTGTCTACGGGAAGAAAAGGAGACACCAGAAGTTCTGGCCGAAATGGATGGCTCGGAAGAAGAGCAGAGATGGATCTGTACAACAGCTGATGGTGGAGCGAGGAACGAAGACCCTGTCATTCCAGACACTCATGAGAGATGCCTCCAGTCCATGGTTTGATGAAGTTGTGGAGTGGCTGGACCCAGTGACCAAGGCAACAACACCAGACTTCTGCCCAGACATGGAACCTGGGCTCAAAGTGCCCTCACTCGCGCCACCTCGCCTCCAGGACCACCCTCTACAGGACCAGCAGTACGCTGTGAGGGCGCCACACACAACACCATCACGCATGTGGTTCAGAGAAGTGGTGCAGGCCATCATCGAGAATACCATGGAGGAGCTCCTCCAGTGCCCCCCCATTAAGAAGGAGGAAGAAAAGTGCAAGCGTGGCACAAAAGTGGAAACTTCTTCCACAACTGTTGGAAGCTATAGATGGCAAGCATGTGCCTAGCCCAAGCTCCAGCCAGTCGGGGTTCACTTATTCAGTACAAAGGTTCTCTTCCAGCATCGCCACTGTCGCCAGGTCGATGTGACATAAGTTATGTAAACATCGATGCTTCAGCAACGCCTCATCTTCATATGCCCAGGTGATACCACACGCCATGACCTCAGGAGGGCTGGAAGCCAACTTCATCAGGGCCTTCCCAGATGCCAGAACCTTCCTGCCCAACGACCAACGAGAGTGCCCACTTCATCGGGGATGACGCCTTCTCCTCAGAACCTACCTCTTGAAGCCCTACACTCCAAGCCGGTCACCGGAAAGAGAAGGAGTCAACTACAGCTGTCCAGGCAAGGCCGTGTGTGGAGAATGCCTTTGGCATCCTGGCCAAACAGGTTCCAGTACCTCACCACTATGCAGCATCAAACCCAGAGACCATAGGAGGATTCAGAAGCTCTGCTGCATCCTGCACAATCATTCATGCGCACCCGCTACCCATCTCGCGAACAAGGCCGTGGAACCTCCAACAAATGGCAATGGGACATGGACTGCGTGAATGAGGCAAGGGCGAAATCCCCTGCCCATAGTCACAGTAAGGATGTGAAAGGCCCCAACAGAGCTTCACGGAAGGAAAGCAGTGCAACACTCCCTGAGACACTGGTTGCAACTCCCCACGAGCTGTGTGGTGGCAAGACAGGATATAGATGATATGGAAGCTTCTCTCAGCCGTCTCATCACACGATAGATTGGGCCATGTATGGTGGTGGCCTACAATGAGCATAGGCATTTATAAAGAGTGTGGTATTGTTGACATGTGTGAAATGATTACTTAGTATTGAAATAAAGGCCATAGATGTGGCACCTGGGGGGTGACATACAGTCCACTAATGCTGCACAGGCAGGTTTATCTTCCCACAGCTACATTCCCATCACAAGTATCCCTGCCCATCCTACAGGTACCCTTGCCATCCCACACTATTTACCCCACCCAAAGGTATCTCCCTGCCCATCCCACTGCTATACCCTTACCAATCCCACAAAGTGCAAAGCTAAACCATTCTAAAAGTTTCCCACCAAGACTTATTGACAAAATAATGAAGCAAGTGGTGAGCAAAGATAATCTTTATATAACAGAGCTGAAAAGAAAAGTTTAATTTTTTTGACTTTTTTTAATTTAATCCAAGTCAAGTGTCCCAAAGCAAAAATAAAATCAACAGTACCACACCAGGTCGCTCTGGCACTCTTCTCAGTCAGTCTGAGCCTATTCCCCATCGTCTCAAAGGTGAAGGTGGTCCCGTGGCTGTGCCAGGCGGCTGCGCGGAGTGCTGGTCTGCAGGCGCATTGGGGTTGCCTTGGCCCGAGAGAAACAGGGACGTGTGTGACGAAGCTCTCAACACTGCTTAGTCCGTGATGTTGAGAGCCCCTTCCTCTCCATGTACATTGACGGTGCAGCCAGTACTGATGTACAAGATGTTCTGATTGGCCGGCTGACTGTGGGTGGAGGAGGAGCAGGTTCGTAGTGGGGCTGTCTGGTCTGCTCAGCTGGTGTGACGGATTTCGGTGTGTCGCGATGGACATCACGGTGGTGTGCTCGTGGAATGGCATGGGGGGCATTCTGTGGCGTGGGCTGGCATCCTTGTGTGCGTGTGCCTGTTTGGCGTTGCTGGACCTTACCTATGCTAGCCTACTTAGAGCCATTTGGTAAGGTGAAGGGCCTGTGTGGAAGCCTTGGATAGTGCCTGCTACGCTAAGTACATTCCACCTGGGCGTGGAAGCAGCAGGCCATGAACTGTTGGTGGGGAGCAGCGTTCAGCTGGGTCTGGAGGGTGTAAAGATAGAGATCGCGGTGATTACCTGCTCCTCTTCACACCACCCTCGGTTACTGGAGTTCCGACATGTTCATGAGGGTCCGGTTGAACGGTAGGTTGAGAAAGGGCTTGTGGTTGAGGATGATGGCGCTCGGTGATCGCTCCTATACCACTGAGAGAGGGCATCTACGCTCTGCTCCTGTATGGTGATCCCTTGAGCTCCAGCAGGCAGTGTTGGCTCATGCCCCTCCGGTCTTGCCTTTTTGTCTTATATTCCGGTGGAGGAGCTGGGGGTGGATGCGGGTTGGGCTGTGGTGGAATGCCCTCTCCTTGCTCCCACTGCGTCGGGCGTGTCCTCAGTTTACTTCCGCACGGGGATGCAGCTGTCGGGCGGGTCCTCCGTCGTGGGATGCTCCACAGATACCTGCCTGGACACAAGAGCTGATTCCTGAGCCAGAAAGAGGACTGGCTCTCAGCAGGCTCGATCCTTGGAGAGAGAGCGTTGTGGAGGTGGCTGCTCCTCAGTGGGGATCTCACCCTCCAAGAAGCTGCACTTGGCCATTCACGTAGGACTCTCGGTCCATCAGCGTTTCACCGCGCGCTGGTGCCAGATTTCTTGAGGTGCGCTTCCTGATATCAGGTGTGGCATTTTTGTGCTTCACCAGCCGAGGAGCACCTCCGAAGATGCTAGACGCCAGCTCTCCGCGCTTCCTCTCTCTCCAAGCGAGCCTGCTTTTCCTTCTTGGTGTCCCTTGATAGCGAGCCTGCTTGTCCGTCTCCACCAAAAGATGATTCATTCTCCGCTCAGCCAGCTCTAGCACCTCCTTCGCTCATTGGTTCCTCTCTCAATCTGTGTATTGCCTCTCTCCGTTTCACGCTGTCAGTGCCTTTCCTCCCTTTGGCGAGTGCTCACTATGAGGCCCTCATCAAGTAGGCGCTGGCGAGGTTGTAGTAAGGGGTCTGCCCTCCACCACACCAGCAGCAAAGCAGCGAAGCGAACAACTAACAGTAGCGCAAAATCAGGGCGATACTCAACAGGACCACAAGCAGCAGCAGCACCAGCAAGGACAGGAACAGGACCAGGAAGGGACCAGCGAGGACCAGGCAGGACCAGCGGTACCAGCAAGCGACGCAGGCAGGAGCCAAGCAGGACCGAGGAGCAACAGCACGCACCGGAGTCCAGCGGCCAGAGCAGCGCAAGCAGGAATAAGCACCAGCAGGAACCAGCAAGGACCAAGGAGAGCGCCAGCAGAGTAAGATCACCAGCAGAAGCACCAGTACCAGGAGCAGTGCCAGCAGAGTAAGCCCACACAGAAGGCACATCCAGCACCAGGAGCCCATGCCAAGCAGAGAAAGCACCAGCAGAAGCCACCCACCACAGGAGCCAGTCGCCAGCAGAGTAAGCACCAGCAGAAGCCCCACACCAGAAGCAGGCCATCAGCAGAAGCACCACCTCCGAAGCAGCATCAGCATGCAAGATCACCGCAAAGCACCAGAGAGCGAGCCCTGGCAGCAAAGCACCAGCAGAAGCAGCAGTCAGGGCCAGGGAGTGGGAGGGTGGCCCGCTTCCCTCTTTCAGGGACTGTCAGCAGAACTGGCAGAGGCTTCCATTCATCTTGCCCCATGGATTGTTGGGTTGCTGTTGGCTGTCTGGCTGGCTGTCTGGAGCAGGTCTTTTCCTCCTAGATGAGTGTGACCTTGCTTGCGAGCCTGCTTCCATTTACTATTCTGCAGGGCTTGACGCAATGCATCCTGCCCGCATGTGCATCGGTGAACGCTAAGGCCATTAGCTAGATCCGCTAGGCTTCCGCTCTGCATCCGCTTCATCCGCTTCGGCATCCCGTTCTCATCTGCTCTGTCCGTTTCCGCGTCCGCTTTCGGCTGTCATCCCCGGATAGCCTTGTGCGATGTGCCATCCGCTCCATTGCTTCCATCCGCTGGCTTCCGTGAGCTATCCGCTTTCATCCGCCCGTATGCGTCTCCCCCATCCGTCCTTCCTTGTTGTCCGCTCTGGGTTATGTCAAATCGGGGACACTTTTGAGAGCGGATAACAAACGGATGGAACATTATGCTTCATCGCTCTGTGTCCTTTTTACAAACGTTTTGCATCCGTCGGCCAGTGTGACAGGGCCTTAAACATTTTTCATCTAGCTATAGAAATTTTCCCTCAAGAATTTTAAACTGAAAAATGGGTAAAAACCCTTTGCTCCAATGTTTTAAAAAAGGAATGTAGCCAGAATAGAAAGGGTAAATTTCTCTTCCTCATTACCAAGATTCCAGACCTCTTGTTGTCTTCTGTGTTAACTTAGATAAAATGTCCCTGAAAGAAATATAGTGAATATATTGAAAAATGTGACCTGACGGGAATATATTTCTCTTATCTCCATTATTTATTTTACAGAGTAAATTTTTTCCAGAGTTGCCCAAAGCCAGCACGGCCCAGGAAGCAGTGCTGAAAGCAATTAAGTTTTTTTCAGGTATACAAGCTGAAGATGGCCATTGGCCTGGAGAATGTTCTGGTGTGCTCACCCTTACTCCAGGTATACATCCATTCTGTGTAAATCAACCAGTTAAAATTATGTCTGTGCTGTGAATTAAGTTCTCTTTTCACCTATGGAATAAGCACACAGAACTGGGAAAATGGGAGGGGGTGGAAATCCTCAGCGATGTGAGGCCAAGTGGGCCACGGCTCCTGCTAGATTAATGTTGCCTCTCTTTCCCAATTTGGTATTCTCCAGATATGTTGGAATTCATCTCCATAACTCCCATTTTTCTGTCAATGCACAGAGCTACAGTCCCTACCAGGTTGAGATAGGCTGCTGTACGGTTTTCAGCCTTTCTCATTTTACTCATTTTGGAGATTCCAAAGCTTGAACTGGGATCTTGAAATTGGATTCTTTCATATATGAAGGGAAGAGGAAAAGGTTATTCCAGAATAATAGGTTGTTAATGATTTCTGAGAAGCAGAAACTATTCTTCCTTCCAGTCTCTGGCAGGTGTCCAGGCATTTGAGGAAAAATTGGATAGGCAATCTGCTTTTTTCCTCCTGAAATAATGATATTTATCTGTAGGCTTTTGTATTTTTATTTAAAAGTAATAGATTCCAGGAATATTGGAGAAATTACAATTAAGAAAGTGCAGAGATTCTTTGCTTGATCTTGATGAATAAAATCTTACTATATTGATCCCCCAGTTTTTAAAGGGAAATAAAAATACAAATTTTCCCCATAGATTATCAAAAGGGTGACTTTTAGTGCACAAAAAAATTCCAAACTCAGGTGTTGTTGAATATTCATGGTCTATTTCATCAAACAGGTCTTTTGATTGCATGCTATGTTTCTAAGATTTCCCTGCCCGAAGAGATAAAGAAAGAAACACTACGATATATACGTTCAAAGCAGCTTCCGGAAGGTGGCTGGGGTCTGTGAGTGAAGTGAAAAAAATTGTTGCTTTTTTCTTTTTTGAGGGGCGGGGGGAGTAATTTCTGATAAATTCCAAATAATGGCAGAAGGTTAGCTGACAACTTTCTATACCCCCTTCTGCTCCCTTGCTTATACTTACCGGTATATCAGTGCCTACAATAGAATGCAAAGTACATCAGCATCTACTATTGCTCATGTTAGTTCTTGAATTAGTTCATTTTGTCTTGTTTTATATGCTAGATCAATATAATGGTAGAAGATTAACCTAACTATGACATTAGCTGCGGAATAGCAGCTTGTAAATTTCCATACTCCTTTCTGCTTATTTATTTATATACTTATTGTATCAGCACCTACAATTTTCCATGTTAGTTCTTTGTTTTTCTTATATGTATAAGTTGCTTCAATGGTGATCTACTCTAAAAGGTTTTAAGACTTTAAAACTTTTCCAAATAGATCAGCATTTTTTCAAACTTGCCTACTGTGTTATCTTCAAAAAAATAAATATTTATTGGCTACTGAGACATTCTGAGAGAAACCTTGTACTTTTCACACTAGATATTTCATGGTAAATCTTTATTTTACACTGTGAGTTGTAAAATAGCAGAAAATGTCAGTTGTTGGTAGCAGTTAAAGTTTTAAAAGCATCTTAAATATTAAGTTTTCTTTCTAATCCCATCTACATTCTAGCAAGGATATTGTAGTTCGTTAATCAAATAATAATAACAGGTATTCTCAGAATGATAGAAAGTGGTCAAGGAAGATAATTTGTAAATTGATTTGTTAATAGGGAACTTATATATGCAGGACATTTGTGTCTTTTTTAATATATATATTTTCTAAATCTCTATGTGGTAGCCATCTCGGGGAGCAACAACCAACCATTTTTGGCACAGCCCTCAACTATATAGCTATGCGAATCCTTGGATATGGACCTGACCATCCAGATATAGTGAGGGCTCGAATCTCTCTCCATAAAATAGGTGAGAATCAAGTCAGAAATATTCAGACAGATATTTAGCCATGAAAATGATCTCTCCCCATATGTTGTCAGATGGTTTCTCATCTGGAATCTAGATTACTTTTATGTCTTCGAACCTGTAAGCATCTTTCCTTTTTATTATAATGGCACCTTTAAATATGGTTGCTGTTCCTATATTCTGACTGAAGCCCGAGGTATTTGCTTCCCCTTTATCTGTATTAAGGGCAGAAGGGTTTTGATAATGTGTTAATCATTGGCTATAGGTCAGTGGTGGGGTTCAAATTTTTTTACTATTAGTTCTGTGTGTGTGGCTTGGTGGGCATGGTGTGGCTTGGTGTGTGAGGCAGGGGAAGGTTACTGTAAAATCCCATTCCTTCTCCTACTCCATTCTCCTGTGCAAGGCAACAAAAGCGGACCTAGCCGATCAGCTGGGACTCGGAAGGCAGATGGGGGTGGGGCTAACCAGAGGTGGTATTTGTCCGAAGTACTCAAAATTTCCATTACCAGTTCTCCAGAACTGGTCAGAACCTGCTGAATAGCACCTCTGGTATAGATGCTTTTTGCTTCAAGCCAACCAAGCCAAGGAGTTCAGCAACTTGTCTAAAACCAATTTTCATGGATGTAGAGAGATGGCCAATTAAATGCTAAACCCGCTGGTCATTCTAAGCTTATTAATCCTTCTTCTCCCTATAGCACAAAGGGCAGCAGTATTTAATTCTCTAACTTTATACAAATCTAATCAAATCCAGTAATTAAAATCTAAATAAAGGTGTATTATGCATGGAATAGTGAGAAGGTAACCAGCTGCACCAAATCAAGTAATATTTCAGCAAGTTATATAATAGATAGATCTATAGATTAGTGAAGATTTGTGGTTCTTGTGTTGCTTCTACATAGAGTGAGTGCTGCTTCCCTCTTACCCCCATTGACAATTCTCTTTCCAGGTGGAGCTCTTGGAGCCCCACATTTGGGGAAAGTCTGGCTGGCTATTATGAATGTGTACAGCTGGGAGGGAATGAATGCACCATTTCCTGAATTGTGGTATGCACCCTAAAGTTTGTTGCATTTTGTTTTGATATCAAGGAGACATTGAATAAAATTAGCCAACACAATATTATATTGTCTAATCTGTAAAACTCTGAAGATTTCAACATAGCTATACTCTTTCCCAAACTGCAAATGAAGACATCTGAATTATATTTGCAACAATGTTGGCTTCTAACCCAGTTTTGATTCTACCGGGATATGTTTACAAGTTTTTCAATTTATAAAAGTTTACTCTTTGTGGCTGCCTCTTTGAGAGAGATGTGCAGTTTAGAAATATGAAATATAAGTAAATAAATAGATTCAGGATTCAAGCTGCAGTAGCCTAGAAATTCAGAAGGACTTAGCATGGGAGGGCCATACAGTGTTAGCAAATATTAATGCTAGCCGATAAGACTATGAAGTTAAAATGCCCAATTTTGAATTATTTTGAACAGAAGATTATTCTAAACTAACAAATGAGTAATTCAGGGGATTTATTCCAGAACTGAAGTCAACTCAGCCATTGGATGGAAATGAGACTTGATTTTAACAACATGAATATTAAATCATCTTCCAATTCAAATTGTACTGGATTATATATATGAATATTTCACAGTATCTTCCACTTGTACAGTGTACATGCTGTGATGGTTTTGGTTTTGCTGTAAGAGACTGAAATGTATAAAGCTACTTTTGTTATTTGTCATCTCAGCCACTGGCAATACTTAGCCAACTTTAGTTTCTATCAGAAGCTAAACAAGATTTGGCCTGAATAGTTTAAGGATACGTGATTGTCTAAAAATACTTCTGCCAAGAAACTACGTGGATGCAGGAATCATGTCTGAATTCAACATGTCTAAACTTACTGATTCCATCTTCAGCAAAGTTGAAGGCCTGCAAAGGCCTTACTATCCATAGATCAGTGAAATCCAACCTTCACATTAGTCTTAGAAGCTCTGCTCTCTTTTAATATTTTTCAAAATGGTTGGAATTCCTTTATGAAGCTCTAGAATCACAACAGGGAGAAATCAAATGTTTTGAGATATGTTTGCAAACCAGGCAACAGTTTTACCTACTATATTTAAGATACCTGCCTATCTCTTTATGATCCTGTTGCTTCCCTCATACCGAGGCAGGCTGTTACCTACCTGGGTGCCAGGCCATCCCTCCACTTATTGGTGCCACGCTCGCCATATTTTGCTTTCAACGACCTACTGCCAACTCAGCCGCCTGAGTGCAGAAGAAGATGAACTGGTCCAGAGTCTCAGGCAGGTAAAGGAACAATATTCACATAATCTCTCACTTATTCTGTATCCAAACAGGAATAACATAACTTAAGATACAGTATAATTGCTGCCCTAATGAGAGTATACTGACTTCTGTTTTAAGCAAATGCAAGAACGTTTTTATATAGAATCTTTTTTATGATATGTGGAAGACTCATAAGACATGAAAAAGCAAACTTTAAATATTATTCCACAGTAATGCTAGCATTTCCAAAGAATAGGTCTTTTGACATGAGATGATTTTTCAAATGTTGGCCATTTGTGTGTCTATTATACTTGATTTTGGTGAAGAAACCATATCGTGTTGTACTAGGAAGCTTTTGGTTTCCACAACAAATGAAACATGTAATTTGAATTGCACCTTGATTCCTTTTCCTCTTTTATACTTCCAGAAAAGCAAATATTTTGCCATAACTCTATTTTAGAGAACTTCCAGAGCTAGCTAGAGATGATTAATTTAGGTAGATGTTGCTTTATGGATTATTTCTCTTTGTTTGTTTTTCCCACATTTGCTAATCCAAGAAAGCTGTTCCCAAGGTAAACTCAAAGCCAATACATCCCTGTCAATTTCTTACCAAATTCCTATGGGGGGGAGGAACCTTGAACTAAAATTAATTCTTCAACCAATAACCCTTCAACCAGCAGGGGGAACTAAGGGATGTTGTCTCTATCCAGACCCAATAAAAAACTGCAATCATGTTCTGATTACAAATAGACAAGAAGTTTTACTGTTTTACTTGAATAGAGCCACAAATAAAGAATTTTTATACTTCACTGTTTGCAATGAAGCAATAACCATTCAGGTCTGCAAACAGGTTATAGAGGTATGAAAATAGCTTTATGCATTGTATAATAGCTACAGAACTGAATTCAGTGTGCTGGAATGTCAGTTTCTGGAAGCTCGCTCAGCAAATTAAATACATGTTATAATTTGTGTAAGCCTATAAAGAGGGACGCTAATCTCCACAACTTTAGGCTTCTCTTTGCCTCTTGTACTGACTCTATCCTGCAGTGAGGATGTGCTGACCACTGCTTTTAAACAAGCTCAAAAATCACCTTGCATAGGCAAGCAAATGAGGAAAGGGAATTATCGCCTTCTGCTCAAGCCCTATGAACTTTCCTATTGTACCGTGTTTTCCACTTTCTGTACCAAATGCTGGACTAGATGGACATAATCTGATCAGGCATGGCTCTTCTTATATTCTTAACCACAAAATATCAACATCTCTCTATTGTTTATGTGGTTTGTATTTAATATCTGTTTCTGCAGATGGAAACCGTTTAAATTTCTCTGTGAATAGTTAGATTTGCCTAAACCTAAACTTGGTTAAAAACAAAACCTCCCAGTGATTAATGCTACTGTTGTGGGGATGGCCAGTATATTTTATAATTATCTTGGATAAGTAATCCAAAATGATTGTGATTCAGTAAAGACCCCTCTAAGGCATACAATTTAACACTGAAAATAATATATATATATCTATATATATATATAGTATATATATATATATATATATATATATATATATTGTGGTGTTGTGTGTGGTGTGGTGTGTGTGTTGTGTGTGTGGTGTGTGTGTGTGTGTGTGTGTGTGTGTGTGTGTGTGGTGCTGTTTAGCTTCCTTTCGGGTATTATCCCACGTCATTGTAGTTCTGTTAAGTCTGTAGCAACCGTTTCAGCAAATCCCGATTGCCATCATCAGGCTCTGTGTGGATGTGTGTCTCACATTCCTCTGTTTTCAAAATTTTGAGGCTTGGTCTATTTCTGATTGGCTATTAGCCTGGGTCCTGTGTTGCATTGGACTTGGAGTTTGATTGATTGGTGTTTCTGGTTTTTCTGTCTGTTTTTGTGGCTTTGATTGGCTGGCAACACTCTGTTTTGTGTTGGAGGCTTTCAATGCAGCTTTGGCTCCGTGTGGAAAGGACGGCGTTTGCTATTCATCAGCAGCTGGGTTTCACCTTGGGTGCCTGGGGGGGGGTGTTTGAGCTGCGGAGGCATCAGGGGAGTCTGTCTGTTGCTCAGGCCTGTGGTGTGGAGATCTTTTCTATTTGAGAGTGGCAGGCTTCCAAATGATTGACAGTCTGCTGGAATCATCTCTTCTAATTTTCATGCTGTCAGGTTTTTTTCAATCTCTATGGCTTTCTCTGATGATTCTTGTGGCTGGGTTTTCTATAGTGGCTAGGGTTTTTAGTGTCCCATTGAGTTGACTGTTGTGACTGTGGTTTTTCAATGTGTTGGACTAGTGAGGAGGTGTGTTCCAGCTTTTTGTACTAGCAGTTTTTGTGTTCATCTAGGCGGGTTACTTATTCTTCTATTGGTCTGTCCAATATGTATGTGGCCGGATGATGTACAGGGAATATTCGTATATGCCTTGGTTTTCCAGGTCAATTTTTGGTCTTTGGGGTTCCTCAGGATGCTGCTATTTTTTTTTGTCTGTTTTTTGAAAAGGCAGTCTTGATGCTGTGGCCTGTGTAGTATCTTACTGATTTTAATCTGTTAGTGCCTCTTATGTAGGGCAAGATAGCTGTCCCATAGGTCCTGTTGGTCTCTATGTCTCTGTTATGTCTTGGTGTGTTTTTGTGGATCAGTTGGTGATTTTGTTTTTTGTGGAAGCCATTGGCTGTCAAATACTTTCAGTCAGGGTGGATAGTTCAGTCTTTATATGTGTCCTTATCTTGCCAGGTCGTTGGTTCCTGGTAATTAGTGTTTTTCGCCATGGATTATCTGTCTGGGTGGTGGTGGATGGGCGTTGAGGTAGCGTTGGTGTGTGGTTTTTCTTTTGGTATATGGTTGTGTCCCCAGTTGTGACATCTGTTCTTTTGTTAAAGATTAGTACATCTAGGATGGTATGTTGTTTTGTTTAATATTTCCGTTTCCATGGTGACTTGAATCTTTGGGGTGTGTGTTGGTTTAGGTGTGTTAGGAAATTTGTTCCAGGTTTTCTTTTCCATGGGGCCAAATCAAAAATGTTGTCATCGATGTATCTTAGGCCATAGTTTTTGGGTCTGTGGGTGCATTAGCTAGGGCTCCTGATTCGTAATTCCTCCCATGAACAGGTTTTGCATGACGGGTGCAGTAGGTGATCATAGGGGCTCCTTCAATTTGCTTGTATCTTTGTCCTTTGTAATGTGAAATATGTGTTGGTTAGGCAGTGTTCTGTTAGTTCATGAGGTTCTTTTAGCTGGTTGGTATTTATTTTTGGGATGATTTGAAGAGTTTCTTTTATGGACTTGAAGTGAATAGTGATACCAACGTCAAAACTTACAGCAATCTCTGTTCTACGTGTAGATCTTTGATCATTTCTAGGAAGTTGGTATGAGTTTTGTACATATGAAGCTGCGTTTCAGCATGGGGCTGTAGTTTGTTTTGGCAAAGTATTTAGCTAGGTTTTGTAAATGGTGCTCCTATGGAGCTGACTATGGGTCTGAGAGGTATGCTTCTTTGTGTATTTTTGGGAGGCCCCATGCTGAAACGAGCTTCATATGTAACAAAACTCATCACACTTCTTAGAACATAATCAAAGATCTACACGTACGAACAAGAAGATCTGCTTGTAAGTTGACGTGGTTTTCACTATTTCACTCAACGTCCCCATAAAAAGATAACTCTTGAAATCATCAAAATCAAATACCCAACCAGCTAAAGACCTCTGGATAACAGAACACTGCCTAACAACACATATTTCAAATGGCAAGGAAAAGATACAGCGAAATTGAAGGAGCCCTATGGGATATACACTGTCAGCTCTCGTCATTGCAACCTGTCATGGAAGAATTCGAATCCAGAGCCCTGGTATGTCCCGTCACAACGACAATATGGCTAGATACATCGTGACACATTATGTGAATTTGGCCCCATGGAAAAGAAAACCTAAACAATTTCCTAACACACCTAAACAACACACACGCCCAAAATCAAGTTTCACCATGGAAACGGAAATACACAACACTACCATTCCTAGATGTACTAATCTACAAAGAACAATGTCACACTGGGACACACCATTATACGCCAAAGAAAACAACACACACCACCGTACGCTCAACTGCCCAATCTACCGACCACCCGAGCAAACGATCAAATTTGTGGCGAAAACACTATTAACCAGAACCAAACGCCTGGCAGATAAGACTCATATAAAGACTGTTACTAAATGCACCCTGACGCGAAGTATTGACAGCCCAAACGGCTTCCACAAAAACAAATACCCAGGCTTTGGATGCCGACAAAAACACCAAGACATAACAGAGACCTAGGAAGACCAACAGACCTAACTGGAACAGCTGTCTTGCTCTGCATAAAGAGGTACTACAGATAAAATCGTAAGATATACACAGGCATCACTCAAGACTGCCTTCAAAACTAGAAAAAAAATAGTCAAGCCATCCTGAGGAACCCAAGACACAAATTGACCTGGAAACCAAGGGCATATACGAATTCCTGTTACATCATGCCCGGCACATACATTTGGAAACGACCAATAGAGAATAAGTACCCGCCTAGATGCAACACAAAAATGATAAAAAGGCTGGAACACACTCTCACTAGTCCAACCATCAAGAACGCACAGGTCACAGACATCAACTTCAATGCAGACTAAACCCCTAGCCACTATAGATAAACCCCAGCCAGCAGAATCATCAGAGAAGCCATAGAGATTGAAAAAGACCTACAGCATGAATAGAACGAGATGATTCAGCAGCTGTCCATCATTTGGAAGCCTGCACTCTCAATAGAAAGATTCCACACCACAGGCCCTGATGCACAGACGACTCCCTCTGAATGCTTCCCCAGCTCAAACACCCCCCACTCAGTGCACCTCGGTGAAACCCAGCTTGCTGATGAATAGCAGCCATCCTTTCCCACGGAGCCAAGCTGCGATTGAAAGCCTCAACACAAGAACGAGTGTTGCCACGCCAATCAAGCCACAAAACTAGACGAGAAGAAACCAGAAACACCAATCAATCAAACTCCAAGTCCAATGACACACAGACCCAGGTTTTAATAGCCATCAGAATAGACCAGCCTCAAATTTGAAACAGACGGAAACTTGAGACACATCTTCCAATCAGAACTGATGATGGCAGATGAGATCTGCTTGAAACATTGCTACATTTAAACAGAACTACAAATGACGTGGGATAATACCCGAAGGGAGCTAAAGCAACAAATGTAGTACCCGAGAGCTTAAAAACATATATATTATATATATATTATATATATATATATATATATATCATATATATATATAATCTATATATATATTATATATTAGTATATATCTTTTAAATTTTGAAAGCATGTCTATGACATTAGATGAGAATATCTGTGAACACAGGAAAAACAGTGAATTGATTAATCTCTTCTTGAAACTTTATGGCATTTTAAATGATGGCTTTCACCAAATCATATCCACTTCATGCAGGAAAACATAATCTGGGTTAATTTTTATCCAATTTCCAGTTCTGTTTGTTGTATTATTTTATCTTTTTTTGTGAAAAATGGCTTGATTTTCCTGCCATGGACAGAGCCATGTGTGAAGAAAGAAGCAGATCATTAAATGTTATGTTGGTGTAGGCCTTTAAGCTAAAAGCTATTATAGTTTTGATATTGTGCTCAATAGTGGATCCTCAGTGGAATCTGAATATGTGAAAACAAACACATCAAGCTTATAATCCAAATCATCATATTTTTTAGGATAGGATAGTACATAGGCAATAGGCATAGCATAGCATAGCATTGCATAGCAATAGCAAGCACAGCAAGCACAGCAGAGCACAGCACAGAACAGAACAGAACAGAACAAATCAGAAAATATTTAATTGCCCAAGTGTGATTAGAACACACAAGGAATTTGTCTCTGTGCTTAAGCTTCGTCAAGTGTTACATGTGCAGAACAACAGAGTAATTGCAGAATACATTAAGTATATTAGCATTAATAATTACCGATAGCATACTGTAATTCCATTTAAACTGAATTACAGTACATAGCTTAATTTCATCCCTCCTAGAAGAAGCAGAGAGATCATTAGGGGAAAGCACGAAGTTGTTCCAATTCACACAAATATTTTTAAAGGTGGTTAGAATTATGTGTGTGTGATATACATTGTCAAAACACGGTTGCACATATGTTAGAAGCGTGTTTTAGCAGTGACCAGTCTCATGTCTTTTTCATTCTTTTACTTTAGGACTTTACGTGGAGGATTCTCGAGCATCTGACTTGGGCGCAGCCCGAAGAATATAGTATTTTATGAGGCTGATCTTACAGACACACCACCTCACATATTGGTCCTGGAATGTTCTTTTTTGGTAAGTGGCACTCTAGAACAGTACAACTTCTAAGGGCTTAATGTTTCAGTTCTGAAACTTTCCGTCGATGTGCGTCAGTCACAGAAACAGACCAGCTGCAGTTTGGAACTCTTTTAAATGCAGAACGCCCAGATTATTAAGGGCACATCAGGGTTGCTGTTTGAATCTTGGGAGGTCATGGAATGGGGTGGGTGTGGCCAGATATGGCTATGGCCAAGCGCTCGACATCCCTAACACGCCCTCTGGCCAGCGAAAAGAAGGAGCCTGTGGCCCTCCTGAGCTCCTTTATTCAACTGGCAGAGGGCTGCACGAGGTCGTCACACGCCAAAAATAGAGAAGCCACATACAGCCGTCCCAAGCTCTGTTTTCACTGCGAGGCAGCATGCGGGGAGGTATATTGCTGTTTCCAGGGCGGTCCCATGGCCAATCTAAGCACCCTGCAGCCACGCAACCAGCCAGTGGCCTGTGAGTTTGACAACCCCTGCCTGCTTAGATGGCAAAGTAGAAAAAAACTTGACTGGCAGATAATCAGTCATAACCAACTTGCCTGCAACTCCAGGTATTGAACTCAGACTGAAGGTAGAACTGAATCCATCTAACGCAGAAGGTGTGTCACCTTTCTGACCTCAGGGACCGACCAAACTCACTAAGTTTTAATCCCAGGCGACCACTAACTGTTTCTGTGGGTGTGGCTTGGTGGTGCATGTGACTAGCATGGGCGAATGGCTTATATGTAAATATTATAAATATTTGTTATAAATATGATTTTTTATATAAAAGAAGAGCAACTTTTACCACCAAAATCAGGCAAAGCAGGTAGGACAGATTTAGTTGTTCAACATGAAATAACAAGATTCATCAGAAATCTATCGATCTGCCATTGGGCTATCAGTCTTGTCACATAAAAATTTTGCCTTGCAAGCAAACTCAACAAAATTACTCACAACACACCATGCATGTAAATATTGAATTTTTTATTTGAAAAAGAGCAACTTTTACCCAAAATCAGGCAAAGCAGGGCAAGATTGAATTGCTCAGCAGAATCATTCAACTGTGATCTATCTATCTGCCATGGCTAGCTCGATCTCTCATATTTTGTCTTGCTGTGAGTCCTGCAGTGAATTTGCTTGCAAGGCAAATGTTCAAGTCCTAAGGGAGAATTCGGGCTCGTGCTGAGTTTGAAGATCTAAAGACTAGCTAGAAAGCAAGAAATCCAACCCATTTTGCCTGCTTCCCAGCTAATCAAACTGCTATGGCAACAGAAATAGAAGTTTACAGGAAATTCACAAATAGATGAATATTGCAGAGTCAATTTTTACCAAGGTAAGGAGTGGGTGGGCATGGGAGAGTTCTGGTGGGCCATGTGGGGGCCGCAGGACCATTGTAGTTTCCTGTAGCAGCCTGGATTAATTGGCTTGTGGGGGTGGGGTGCTCTGGGGGTGAGATTTCTCTGCAGCCCACCAAAATTTTCTCATGGCCCACCGGTTGGCGACCACTGATCTAATGGCTCTGCTTCTAGAATGTCTCTTTGCTCCTTTTTGCAGCCCTCTTCAATTTGTATGACAGATACCACCTTACTGGTCTCAGAAAGAAAGCCACCGCTGAGATCTATGAACAAATCAAGGCAGATGATATATTCTCAAACTCTACTAATTCTAGCCCGGTAGGTCTTTTGAAAATACCAGACAGAAATGACTGTTTCTGGAATACAATTTCTTCGGATGGAGTCAGTTGTCTCCACATGTGAGCTCTTGGCTTAGTTTCCTGTCAGACAGACAGCTATGCTTGGAACTTACTTATTCTGTTCTCTGAGGGACTGTGGGGGTTGCAAAATGCCTGACGGAACTTTTTCATTCTGTAGATCTGCAAACCATTCCATGTGCTGATCTCATGGCACATGGATGGTCCCAATTCTGCAGCCTTTCAAGAGCATGTCTCCAGAATCTATGATTATCTTTGGTAAGATGGCTGATGCCAAACCCTTTCAAAACCTGTTTTCACCACATGTGAAATATAGGAGAGGTGTTTGTGAATCATGAGGACAATGGAAGATCAGATGCCAATGAAAGACCAAGTCATCTCCTGTCTAATCCACCCTATTCTCCACTATTTAAAGTCCTCCAGCTGCAACACTTGAAAACTCCATCAATCATTATCAACAGCCTTGCTTGATGGGGAATCTACGATTTGTAGTCGATCACTGAGACATAAGATTAAGGAAAGCTGCCCAGAAGGATGTCACTGTAACATCCTTCTTAGGTTCTGCAAAGGTCTGTCTTCCCCATTTCCCCTAGAGACCAGAGTTGCCACTGTTAATACTGTTAATTCCAGAGAATTTTCATTCATGAAAAGAACTTTAGAAAGGTGTTATCTTCTGCTTCCTATTTTTAAATCTTCTGCATGCCATCATACTCCCATACTATGCCCTGAAAATTAGTCTTCTAGCCTTTGCACATACTATAATCTGTCTTTTTTATACATCTATGCAGGCTGACAGATGAAGGTATAACAATGAAGGTAAGATTGTGGAAATAAAATTAGTTATTGTTAAAGCCCATCTATCCTTTTATTGCTTTGCAGGCGGGACTCAATTTTTTTACATCAATAGTTTTTTTAAAAAAATTAAAAATCAGATTATTTTGATGATCCCCATGCACATCTTTTACCATGATAATGTTCATAAGTGATCTAAACCATAATTTGTATGTTGTTTAGGAGGTTCTGTAAACCCAGCCATTATGGGTTTGATATGTATATGTATACATTATGTATTTGATATGCCATATTATTTTGGGGCATTCTGAGAACTCAACCAATATGTCGCCTGATCCCCGATTTTGGATCAGAAGGTAAATTTGCACCAAGTAGAAATATAAACAGCATTGAGGCCTCTGAAGTACTAACTTTTTATTATGGCTTCTGTGAACACTAGTCTACTTCATTAAATGTGCAAAATGTTATCATCAGTTTTAGTTAGATCATGTTAATATGGAGACGGAAAGAAAAAAAAAACCTAGGATTTCTCTCTTCTTATTGTCACTTGCTGTGTTTTGACTCTGCAAAAGTCTCGACTTGAAAAGGAGTAGATGTTTGACACAGCATTAATGTGGAAACCCTGTAATTTTTAAAGTATGGTCTAATTTAGAACATGAGCTCCTAAGTGGCAGATTTTGGTTGAGTGCTGTGAAAATTTTCTCAATAGCAGGAGCACTGTTTCTCAAATTTGACCATATTAAGATGAGTAGACTTCAACTACCAGAATTCTAGATGTTGAAGTCCACATATCTTAAAGTTGCCAAAGTTGAAAAACAGCGAGTTAGACTGTACATTAATTTATTTTTTAAAAAGACAGTAGACTGCCCTTTGTTGAATATATTTAAGTGGAAGATAGACAGAATTTATCAGGGATGCTTTAATATGAATTCCTGCATTGAGTGAACAAGTTGGACTTGATGATATTTATGAATAAAAAGAGGATTTTGTCTTTTTTTAAATAAAAAATTAAACTATGTCTATTTTTTTTTACCTAAGGTGATGGGATCTCAAACCTGGGATGCTATATTTACAGTTCTGGGTTTTCTAGAGGTATATTTTCCTATTATAATCTTGTTTAATTGTTGTGCTAGGAAGGCTTAACATAGTTTTTAAAAGACAGCTTTTCAAAGTTTCTGGCGATTAACATATGTAATACATCTCAATCTCATCTCCAAAGTAAGAAGTGTTTAAAGAGACAATCAGGATATTTGACAGTTTCTGATTTGAGGAGACAATGTCAAAAGGATAGGACAGATTGCATTAATGGAAGAAAAGTGTTCAATAACTGTTCAGGCAAAGCTTTACTTTACTCCAGGAAGAGATACTTCGATAGCTTCCATCTGTTTTGGACTTTCAGATCTTTGATCATTGATCAAATGGATTGATTTTGTGGGAGTTGCAGTCTAAACAATATCTGGAGGCACCGGATTGGGAGATACACACAATGCAAATATTTGCAAGTTATTCTTGAATTGTCCTGGTTCATGATAGTCATGTCACTTTCACATAATTTCTAAGAAACAGGAATCTTATTGATATAGAAATATTTCTGTAAAACATGTTCAGTAAATAGAGCATTAAGAAAGAAAAGTTTCATTCATGGTTGCTACTCACTTATTGTTGAAAAACATGCATTTCATTAAAAAGCTGTATAAACTTTTTTTGCTTTCCTGTAAGAGGCCTGTATTTTTTAACCTGTTGACATTTATCTATTTTATAAATCTTTTTTTTTTCATTTTCTAGGCTGGTGTCCACAATGACCCTGAGTACAATACTTGTCTGAAAAAAGCTCATTCATTTTTGAAATGTTCTCAGGTAAGAAGCTGGTTTGGAATAACATACTAGACATTAATATTGATTTTAGAGGAATGCCATCAATTTGATTCCACAAGAGCAGGATGTAGTAATTGCAGTTGTTTAGAAATCATGTCATGCATAATACATGGTGGCTGTTTTGAGGTAAGCAAATACTTTTAAGGCATCCGCTAATTCCAGATCCAGTTTTAAAATTGTTTATACTGAATGGCCAGTTGCTCCTTTGGATTACCCATCTCTCAATGGCTTCTAGTCATAATTTACAGTTTTGATAAGTGCAATAAAACTATACTATACTATATAACTATACTATACAGTATTTGTTGTTCATAATGTCCTCTCCTTGATTGAAACCATGCATTTCTATACCCAGGGATCTTTTCCTCACAACTCAGAAAACTGAACTTGAATTTATATACGCTATAAATTTATATATGCTATATAAGCAATCCTTAGAGAGCCAATGCGGTATTATAGTTCAGGCACCAGGCTACAGTAGAAACTGGGAGACTATGAGTTCTAGTCTTGCCTTAGCATGAAACCAGATAGGTGAGTTGGGTCTAGTCAGTCTCATATTAGGAAGAAGTCAATAGCAAACCATTTCCAAAAATGATGCCAAGGGAACCTTGAATCAGTGAGAATCAGGACTGATTTGAAAAAAAGTAATCCTTACTGAAATATTCCTCACAAACCTGTGGGTAGCAGGGGCCTGGCACTGAGTAACAGCCTTCACTTTGCTGCATGGACATGATGTCAGATGAACCAAAACATGTTTTGTTTTATTTTTGCCATTGTAAATTGCCTTGGGTTAAGATGCTATTAATGTCTTCTTTAGATTGTAGATAATCCACCCAACTACCAGAGATACTATCGTCAAATGAACAAGGTACTTTCAAAGTCATAGCCAATAGAAAAGATACAAATTAGTAGAAGCTATAAAGAAGAGAGAAATAAATATTTGACACTGTCGCTTTTCACCTTTTCTCTTAAATCAGCAGCCCTCAAGCTTTTGGGCACCAGGGAATGGTTCTATGAAAGGCAGTTTTTCTTTGGATGTAGTGGAGACTGGAGGAGAGATGATTTCATGCGCTATCTGGATCCTGTGCATGCACCGACAGGGCTTTGTTCTCTTGAGCGGCCTGGTTCCTGTTGGCTGTGGACCAGTCTGGGAGTTGGGATGCCTGCTTTAAATAGATATTTGTGGCCCAGAAATGCCTTTCCTATAAACCTTAATTAATTTGAGTGAAAGAAAAATTAATTTCTTCATTAGTTTTTATCAAGTTGGCTATATCCTTCAGGAAGAATCCAAACCATGTTCTAAATGTTTTGCTTGCTTTTATTTCTTTCCTTTCAGCTGTATTCTGACAGAGTCCTAGCATAGAAGTTTAAGAAACAGCTGTGCAATAAAGTATATAACATATTAAAAGGTTCAAATGCATTAAAGTAACTCTCCCTCAAGCTTAAATTAAGAGTTATTGGAATGTATTAAATGATAATAAATTTACTAAAGAATACAGTGCCACCTAAATCCCATACTAATAGATGAGGATCAAAGATACTTGCACCAATACTTTATTATTTATTCATTCATTCATTCAGCCCGCCCCATCATACCGTAAGGTAAATCTGGGTGGCTTACAGTCATAAAATATATATCTGCATTAAAACATAATTTAAAACCAAAGACTAAAATCTAAGGACATATAGGGAAGGTGGGACAGAATGGGAGGAGGTGTTGTTACTTGACCAACCACTGTGCCGTTTCCCCACTGGTCCCAGAGCCAGTTCTTTAGGCCAAAAGGAAAGAGGGTTGGGGCCAACCTCACAAGGTGTTCCTGAGAGCAGGAGCAACAGTAGAAAAGGCCCTCCTCCTGGACCCTCCCAGCCAAAATAATCGGGCCGATGGGACCCACAATATGCCTCCTCTGCTGGCACAAATGGGATGGGACAATCCCAGTGGGGTGACACAGTCCCTCAAGTAATTTCCAGAACTGAGTCAAGAGCTGAAATATAGATCCTTTTCTTTTATGCAAGCAAGCAATCTACAAAGAAATGTCTTTTTAATGTCTTTTTCAAATTCACTAGGGAGGATTCCCCTTCAGCAATCGGGACAACGACTGGATAGTCAGTGACTGCACTGCTGAAGCAATTAAGGCATTGATATTACTTGAAGAACAATGTCCTTTTATAGAAGACCACATAGCTCCACAACGTCTCTTTGATGGCATCAATGTGGTGGGTCCAGGGAACCCCCAAGGATAAACATGGGATTGGAGTTAATGGGGTTTCTAACAGTGGTGGGATTCAAAAAAAATTACTACCAGTTTTGTGGGCTTGGCATGGCTTGGTGGGCGTGGCTTGGTGGACATGGCTTGGTGGGCGTGGCAGGGGAAGGATACTGTAAAATCCCTGTTCCCTCCCCACTCCTGGGGGAAGATTACTGCAAAATCCCATTCCCTCCCCACCCCACTAACCTTTCCAGCTCCGTTCTACTGTGCAGGGAAACAAAAGAAGACCCAGTCAATCAGCTGGTACTCGGGAGGCAGAGAATAGATGGGGCAGGGCCAGTCAGAGGTGGTATTTGCCGGTTCTCTGAACTACTCAAAATTAGGACATTTTTTTAAAGGAAGGACTAAACAATCTGCCCTCAACTTTCCTCCACATCAAATATCCACGAGTAACTACAAATATTGAATAGGCAATAGAAAACAATAAGAATGTAAGCACTGGACTTTCCCCCTTCAACCGAAAAGAATGAACTTCTGGAAATAAGCATTTCAAAAGGAATTCTTTATTGAAAGGGAGTGATTCCAGCACAAGTCAAAGCAGAGGATACGATGCTTCCAGGCATACAGTAATAGATAAAGGGAGTTACAATCCCTCCCCTTATTTGGATGTGGAGTTAGTCAAACAAAGAACCAACATGTTAGTTCCCCCCTTCCCTTCTCTGGGAATGTATCTTAGAAGAGTTCCTAGGGGTATCTTTCAGAACTGGAATTTTTATGGTCTCTTTTCATCTTGTTATCTCTTCAAGAGGTGACAAGTTTCTAGACATCTGACTCCATTCCTCCAGTTGTACATCATGTGCAGTTATACAGAATCAATATGAGATTTAATATATTCAGGTTATATCAAAAAGGATTAGTTATACCAAACCCCCTCCCCCCCATCTTCTTCCATTGAAGAATGGCAGATACACGGATCTGACAAAGAATGGTGATCTACTTTTGAGTTTTCAGACATCTTCCATGTGTACACAGATTAACCAAGATATTTTGTTGCTTGATGTAAAGGTGATGCCTTCTTTCAAAAGTGAACTTTTACGATATTCTGATATTGACAATGGAATAACATCCATCATTGTACACACAACTGGGCCTGCTAAAAACTTGCTATTATTCCTGTATATTTTTTATTCAAATCAGCTGTAGGATGAGCCTTGAATTTGTGCCTAATTTTTGTGGGAGGTGTCTAATAAGGTCACTTCTAATGCCATGCCACCTGTTTCTTCCTGCATCTATTTCTATAAATATGCAGCTCCTGAACATGAGAAATTCTGATGGTGGTTTTTCCTCTTATGAAACCAGACGGGGAAGCTGGCTATTAGAGGTCGTAAACTGTTCAGAGACCTATGGTAAGAAGAAATTATCAGGTGTTATGTGCAAAATTCAGAATAGAGACCATGATTGGAATGTAGCTAGTTTTGAGGGCATGAATGCAGGCTTAGGAATTGAGTAAATCCTGCTAGTTTCATTCTGGATTGAGAGATCACCTGTACTCTCAACCTGTGCTAACAGACACAAGTCAACCAAAACCAGGAAGAACTGGTTTGTGTCTGAAGAACTCAATAGGCAGTCCAGTCCAAAATAATAATTGATTCAAATTCAAAGAAGGAAAATGAGATGAAGTAAGGAAATCTCTCAAACCCTTTGAGCAAAAAAGGCTATTTAAATCAAAAGACATGAACATCATTTAAAACTAACCACAGGAAATCATCATTTAATAATTGACTCATGCAACAACAATTTTCAGCTACAGCTGTGATGAAAAAACTAACTTTGCAACCAGCCCTTGCATTCATGACCATTGCAGGTCTGTCAAGGAAAGAAAAGCTGAAATAAGACCAAAAGCACAGTTTGGTTTCACTCAGAGACCACTTCACTTGATGAGTTGCTGGTCTAAGTTGTGGTTACTAAATGAGGACTACCTGTATACTTCTAAGTCATTTAATGGAACTAAGCTGAGGAATCACAATACTTTGTCTAATTGTTATATTGATAGTCACTTAATGTAGCCAAAATGAAGTCAGTTGGTGTCTTTGTTCACGGAGAAGCTAAGATACTGCAGCATTGTTGCTAAAAGTGTCCTGTTTGAGTTTCCTAGCTTCCTCAAGCTTGTCTTGGAAATGGTTCAGAAATTATAGTGAGATCACAGTGCAATGATTGCCCTCTTGATTAAAATGCAAGGTTGTGCAAGTCATGATGCATGTTTATGAGTTTAAGGAATCAGGTTTCAGAACTTACTAGTAGTAGATGACCATGCTGAGCCCAAGAAAAGAGTCAAACACGTTATCAGTCTCGGGTTCCTTTGCACCCAAAATAAATCTGTACAGGTAGTCCTAAATTTATGACCACAATTGATCCCAGAATTTATATTGCTAAGTAAGAAATTTGTTAAGTGAGTTTGCCCCATTTTATGACTTTTCTTGCCAGATTTGTTAAGTGAATCACTGAAGTTGTTAAAATTAGCAACGCGGTTGTAACACAAAAAGGGATCGCATCACTCTGGGACACTGCAACCATCATAAATATGAACCAGTTGTCAAGCATCTGAATGTAAATACCTTGACCATGGGGATGCTTCAGCAGTCATAAGTGTGAAAAATGGTAATAGGCCACTTTTTTCAGTGATGTTTTAACGTCAAAGAGTCACTAAATGAACTGTTGTAAGCCAAAGACGAGCTATAGTCATTTGAACAGCCTTGCTTCTGGAGTTATTGCTCTTGACACACTTCTTTCAACAGTAATTTCCTGCATGAAAAATATGATTTTTGACTAGAAAGATGGAGACTTTTCTAAAATAGAAGCTATATTATGGGCATAATACTTGATAGTTCTTTTGCAAAATGAGAACATAAAGTCTATTTTCCTGCAGGCTTGTGATGCTTTAAGAAGAAAATATAACTATTGTTCTCACCTTGTTTTCATCACTAGGCTTGCTATTTTTCAGTGAATTTTTTTTAAGTTATTGGTGTTATTATTGTAGCCTAGATCATTAATAAAAAACAATAGGACACCTATACTTCAAAAACGTTCTTTATGTTTTCCAGCTGAGTGTATGGTAGATCACACCTATATTGAATGTACCTCATCTGTAATGCAGGGATTGAAACTTTTCCAGAAGAAATTCCCAGATCACCGGACAGAGGAAATCAGGTAGCTGAAACAGAGGAGATTCCCCTGAAACTAAGAAGGAAATCAGTGTTGTAAATTGCTTAGAGTTTAGTAATTTTGCACTTATAAATCTAATCCACATTGCCTGTTTGATGAATCTTGCAACCATATGCCTTCACATTCTGAAATCACTGACAAATTTCAGTGTGAATTTTTTTATGGTTCATTTTCATGTCCTGCTAACCACAACCATAAGTATCCCAGTAACTATTTGTACTTGATATATTCGAGAGACTTTGATGTCTCTATTTTTAAACACTGAAAGAATGCTAGACTTGTGTTAGCCAATAGCTTGACTGACACCCAGGCAACTTGAAAAGTGACTAAACAGCTTTTCTGAATACTTGCTCAAACTTGCACATCATCAACACACATTAGAAGAATTATTGATGATTGCTTTCCCTCCTAGCAAGGGATTCCCAGTGGCAGGGGAGACAAACGAGGAATCTAGAAATTTTCTGACAGTGAGAGCAATCAACCAAAGGAACAGCTTGCCTTCAGAAGTTGTGGGGACTTCATCACTGGAGGCTTTCAAGAAGAGATTGAATGGCCAACTTCCGGTTTGAGCCTCTTCACGGACAGACCAAAACCGTGACTGTGCATGGTTTTGGTCTGTGCTCACCGCTGGAGTGCCCCGAGCCTGCTAGTTTTGGGACTAAGCCACCCCATAGAGGTGGTGAAGAGGGGGGAGACTGCCAGCAGGGTTGAGGAGAGCCACATCTCTCACGATCTTCCTCCTTCAGCTGGCCATTACTCCCTTTCCGAAGGCGTAGTTGGCAGTTGGTTGGTCAGAAGATGGCCCACCTCAAAGAAGAACATCGACTGGAAAAGAATATGCAGGAGGAAGATAAAGAAGAGAAAGTGTTTGGTTGGACTGGGTTAAACCTGGCAAAAGCAACAAACTAAGGCTTACCCTGGAATTTAAACTTAAAAAAAAAAGTAACATTGTTCCCAAGGAAGACTTTGATAGCAGCGAAGGAGAGATGAAAAGGAAAAGATTTTTTTTTTTTTCTTCTCTCCTTTTCCTTATTACTGATAGCTAAGAGCATTTAAATAAGAAATTGAAAAAAAAAATCCACTTTGACCATCAATAGCATTTTAAGCTGAAATAAAATGTCAGAGGATAATAAAGAATTTCTGGATAACTTAAAAGTTTTAAAAGCAGGAAAGGAGAGAAAAGAATAAAGGCAGGATCTGGAAAAAAGGGAGGAGGACTGCCTGGAATTAAAGGAAATTTACAGTAAAACCTCACTTCTAAAAGATACATTTACTGAAACTTGGGAAAAAATATAGAACCCCAGGAAGAGAAAGTGAAAAAAGAAGCATGAAAGGAAACAGCTTGGGGAGTATTTGGATTATTTGTGATCTCGGATTTTGTGTTTATTTGCATATTTGAAATGACTAAAATCAATTGGGTGGTGTTTAAAAGTGTTTAAAACTGGCACTACTTTTAGAGAATTGAAAATGGAACTTAAAAAGTTAACAAAAAGATTGCCAAGAAGGGAGAGGTACTTTTGGCTTTCGATTTCAATTCTTAGAAATGCAGATCTGGAACTATGAGAACAAACAAGAAATGCCCTGCAGGAACAGAAGATTGGGACAAGAAGAAGCCATCTTTAATGAACAAGTAATTTTAATTTGGGGGAAAAAGGAAGAGGGAGAAAGAGAATTGAAAAGTTTAAGATTGAAAAACAACAAGAAAAGGAAGAATAGTTTTGAAAATTAAATATTAGAAACAACCAGAAGAGGGTAATACCAGAAGAGATGAATTAGTTAGTAGAGAGACAAAGGGAGGTAAAAAAGGGGAGGAGAAGGAAGAGAGGGAAGAGGAAAAGGAAAGGAAGTTACAAAGGACAGAAACAAGATGGGGAGAAAACAGAGCCTATTTAGGAAATAATGGGCGTGAAAATTTAATTGAAAAAGGGATTCTGCAAAGTACATAATGATTAGATTGTGTTATATTAAATATAATTTTAAGAAAATATGAAAACAATGTATGATTAAAATGATGGATAAAATAGTTTTATAATCTAGTGAAATTGTTGTTAATAAATAAGGAAATAAAATGAATGAGATAATTGAATTAGGAGAAAGGATGGGAACATTAATTAATGTTTTATAACAATATTAGGAAGAGAAATAAGGGGAAAAAATTAATTATTGGAAAGCTTTAAGTGTTCCCATGGAAGTATGATATTTAATTGGAAAGAAATGTTAAAAGATGTTAAAGATTTATGAATATAATGATAGGAAACTGAACTGGAATTGGGAATTGAGGTTGTTCTTAAGTACATATATTTATAATACTTTTTAAGAATATAGTGTCGTATTTTATTTAAGAATGTACAAGGCAGAATTTGATTGGAAGTTATGTTATTATTTGAATAGTGATAACCTCAAAGTTATATATGTGTAGCTTAAATAAGAGTTGAATGGATAAAATAAAAGATATAAGGTGTCATACCTCCAATAGTAATTACAGGAGAAAATTTGTTTAATGAGAAAAGGAAAATATAAATTGGAAACAGGACAGACAAAGTATAAATATAATATGATTTGGGAATTGGATGAGGGATAATTTAAAATAAAAATTGAGAAAATTAAGAGAGTGAGAGAAAACTTATTGTATGAAAATGTAACAGTTATAAGATATGGAATAGAACATAAAAGTGAGCATGAAATTTGAGTTTGTATGTCTGTATTGAAGAAGTGTAATCCGGGACCATGCTATTTTCAAAAAAAAAGATGTTTATATTTGTATTTTGTATTTTTTTTTTCGTTGAGGAAACCTAAATAAAAATTTCAAAAAAAAAAAAAAAGAGATTGGAGCGCCATTTGTCAGAAATGGTGTAGGGTCTCCTGCTTGGGCAGGGGGTTGGACTAGATGACCTACAAGGTCCCTTCCAACTCTTAATCTGAATCTATCAGTCACTTTCCTTAACTCGTCACTCATTAAAACAGCAAGGATAGCAACGTCTTACTATTGAAGCAAAAAGAGATGAGGGATGAAGGCAAAACTGTGTGTGCTGCTATACTTTTCTGCTATTTCAAGGACTAATAGATTACACTTTGATACTGCCCAAGAGTGCCCCAAAAGTTAGCAATTAAGTGACATCTCCCTAAATATTTAAAACACAAATACTTCCCCATTAGAAAATGATTTAAAGATTGGACAGTTCACTAATGATTTAACGTAGATAAATCATAGAAGTGAAATCCCATTACTGAAAAGATCAAAGTTGCAATTCTGTTACTTATTCTGGAGCAGATTCAAGGGAAAAGAGGGAACTATTACTTTAAGACTATAGTTTGAAAATATAAATTCCCTCTTTATAATAATTAATTAATTAATTTGTTTGCTACCCATCTCGCTGCAAGGCAAGTCTGGAATATTCCTGAAATTCTGCCTAATTTAGATAGCAAGTTTCACAACCTTCCAATTACTTTATATTCAGTAGTAATCTTCAAACGCCCACACATTTTGGTACAACCTTCAGGTACGCTCACACATTGCAAAAGTCACAAATATGAGATTTTTGCCAAGCATCTGAATTTTGATCACATGACCATGGGGATGCTGCAGTAGTTGTGTAAAAAGTGGTCATTAGGTACTTTTTTCAGTGCCATTATAACTTCAAATGTCACTAAATTAATTGTTGCAAATTGAAGGCTACCTATACGTTTGAACAACGAGCAAGTGAATCTCAAACCTCTCCTGGTTTAGAAGCCAGCCCTTGGTATCCAAGTTTTAGAGTCTTGATCACTGAATGACATTCTTTCTGGTGACCCACTTTGATTAAAATTCCATCCAGAAGCTTTTCAGTTCTATTATAACCAAACCCTCTGGTTTCTTTCTCTGCAGTGATACTATCAATAAGGGCCTGCAGTATTGTCGTAATACACAGAAAGCAGATGGATCTTGGCTAGGGTAAGTTGCTTCTCATTGATACTCAGTGAATTTAGTTGCACTGTGCTGATAAAATTTGAAAAGATTCCTTTCACAAAAGGAAGGCATCTCTTTAAGTTCTGTTCATCCAGTGTTTTGCATAAGGGGCATTTTAAAACATCTTTTGTTAAGACACAATGACAAAAAACTTGTTCAGTTATAGTGCTGTGCAAGTTGAACCAAGTGGAGGGTTGCAGCAGGGGATCAGGGCCCATTTTTGATGAAGACTTTGTAGGAGACAGTGGGTTTAAAGGTATAAAAGCCTCCCAACTAGTTGAACCATCACACTATATGTAGTTTGTTCAAAAAAACATTGATCTTAATATATTTCAATGGTTCATGGATCTCTTTTCCTTGCAGGAAATGGGGTGTGTGTTTCACATATGGCACCTGGTTTGCATTGGAAGCATTTGCGTGTTTGGGATACACTTACCATAATGGGTAAGTAAGTTACTTTTCTGGCAGAAAATTAGAGTCAGTGATTGACTAATAGCTCCTCAATTTTTTACTTTGGAATGAGACAAGGAGACATAACTTTATTCTGCTTTGTTGAAAATTCAGTGTTAACCTGAAATAATCTGGGTAGCACATAGCCCTTCCCATATTTCATATTTTTATAAGCTTTAGAAAAATCTGATTCTCTTTCATAGAGATAACTGTACCAGGCAGCAAATACAAATCAAATAAATGAACAACAGAAAAAAAAACCCACATGTTTTGGAGTGGTGTACACAAAACGGTATGGTAAGGAAGAATAACTGTTTAACAAACAGCACTTTTAAAAGCATGTTATTCTATAATTCCGTTCTTTCATTTAGTTGCTGAGTTTGGAGAGGAATATTGTGAAAGTCTGAAGGTATAAAACAGTGAGATAGGAAATAATCATGCAAAAGATAAAGCAATTTTTGAATGTTACATATTTCTGATTTCCTGCCACTTTCTTTATTATATATAAAGAAAAATAAGTCCTTTCACTGGTAGTTTCTCCTTTCATCCATACCTAAACCTTGTGCTGCTTGAAATTCACTTGGATGCAACCCAGAACCATAATGGAACAGATCAAATCACAGAATCATAGCATTAGAAGGGACCTTGGAGGTTGTCTAGTCCAACTCCCTGTTATCAACTGTATCATTTTTTAAAAGAAAATTAGTATGTGTCATATTTTTTAGACTGGCATGCAACGAAGTTACCAGAGCCTGTGCCTGGCTGGTCTCCAAACAAATGAAAGATGGTGGCTGGGGAGAAGAATTTGAATCCTTCAAGTTTCGCAAATATATTCAGCATACCATTTCCCAGGTCCACCAAACTGCGTGGGCTCTGTTGGGGCTGATGGCTGTTAGGTAAGTGCAAAGACCTAACAATGTTTCTTTTAGGGAATCCTGATGTGGAGGAAAAGTTAATATATATCAAGGAACACAAATTAGGCCAAGGCCAGAGGTCTCCAAACTTGGCCACTTTAAGACTTATGAACTTCAACTCCCAGAATTCCCCATCCACCTCCATCCGCCAAGCTTGGAGACCCCTGGTTAATAAACTGGGTTGGAGGTTAATAAAATGAAATGAATTTTAATTTTTGTCTGGTCCCACCCTCTATATTTTGAAATATGCTCCTCCTCGCCAAGGGTGATTCTCAGGCTCCAAACTGATCATAATGCATGGAGATCCTTGATCAGAGGTCTCCAAAGTTGGCAACTTTAAAACTTGTGGACTTCAACTCTATGCTATGCTGGCTGGAGAATTCTGGGAGTTGAAGTCCACAGGTCTTAGAGTGACCAAGTTTGGGGACCCCTGGTCTCGGCAGTAATCCTTTTAGATGTTTTAATTTGCCAACCAATTTCCAAAAGATACATGACACTTTTCACATTTTTTCTTTTGTTGGAATGGCTTCACATTAGAAATTCTGTATAATCTCTGGTCTCCAAGAGTGGAGAAAAGAGTTATAACCCAAAGCTTTAGATTAGAGGGTTGTTGTTTTGGTGGAAACATTTTCATCCTGATCTTACTAACTTATCTTAGCAAAAAAAAAATACAAATAGCTCCTGTTCTAGAAACCCAAATAGGACTTTTTGACTGAGTCTTTGCTGTCAGAACGAATGACCATTATTCAATTTGTTTTGCAGGTATCCTGATGTTCATGTTCTTGAAAGGGGGGTCCAAGTTTTGATTGACAAGCAGAAAGCCATTGGGGACTGGCCTCAGGTGGGTGAATAGCTGTTGTCTTATCCCAATCAGATAGACCACAGTAGCTCATATGATTAAGACCAGAGGTCTCCAAACCTGGCTGGAGAATTCTGGGAGTTGAAGTCCATAAGTCTTAAAGTTGCCAAGTTTGGAGACCTCTGGTTAAGACACTGGGTTGGAGGTTAATAAGCCTGTGTGTGAAACATGGGTGCTGTTGCTTCATGGGGACATGAAAGGAGCCCCTCGCAAGGGTCCCCCAGGCAACAGTGATGTCACCAGATAATCCTTTCAAACTGGAAGTGCCTCCGACAAGAACAGGACAGGACCCAATCAGGTCTTCCAAATGTACTAAGTACTGCAAGTACTAAGAGACTGAGATGGTTCATATGTTTTCTTTTCGATGTAATGCTGCCAGAAACATGTTCCCTCACTGATGGTGTAATGCAACATCTGTAATACATGAAAATTGACAGCAATATGGCAATAGGGGTGGGTGAGTGGGAAACCTATCAATGTTTGCTGTTCTCTCCCTTGCACTGAACTAAAAGCTTCCTTGGGAGATATCCATCTAAATGAAAACATGGAAACATTCACCCTCTAACACTGTTAGTGTTAGCGGCAGAAATTCAAGTCCAGAAAACACATAGATGACTGATTCAGCAGGATCATTAACTTCTTTATAAACGTATCATTAGTTAAGTTTACCATACCATTAGTAGATTCTTGCAACGTAACATAACACAAACAGCAAACAGCAGCAGCTCAGAGCAGAATCAGTTGCAGCAAGCACCAAGTTAGTTTTTCTTTCAGACTTGAGAGCACAGAGCTAAGCTACGCACAGACTTTCAGCCCCAAATTCAGCTCCCCTTGGCTGACTTTGATAACTAGGACTTTGTCTCTCCCAGTTAATGAATATACTCTGACAACCACAGCACATAGGCCCAGTGATGGGATTCAGCCAGTTCACACCACTTCAGGAGAACCGGTTGTTAACTTTCTGAGCAGTTTGGCAAACTGGTTATTAAAAGAAATCATTCGGGCGGAGAACCAGTTGTTAAATTATTTGAATCCCAATGCGTAAGCCCGAGACAAAGATTAGTGTGATTTGGTAAGTAAGGTGTGTTCCCATGCCCTTCACTCAGCAGCTTTCTTGTAAGACAAAGACTGTGACAGCTGTGATTTCATTTGCATAGATCTGGTTTCGCCATACAGAAATTGGATATTTGCTCTGAGATGCCAAAATATTTTTCAGAGGACCAAGTTACACATTACAAGATGAAGTAAATGTTGGCCTGAGGAGATTGTCTTGCCTAATCTAATAGGAAGCCTGCCTTGACTCCAAAAAGTTAGAGACCTGATTCATTCACCTTATTTATCAACTAAGTTCTGGGCAATGTATGAAAGGTTTGTTCTTTGTATGAGTAACCATCACATCCTTTTGTTTTTGATTTTATCTTTAATATGAAAGCATTAAAGCATAAGCAGGCTTGTCAGGACATTTCTTCCTTGCCTTTTCTTAGGGTGACATTGCTACCGGATTCTACAAATCTGGCACTCTCCATTATTCAACCTACCGCAACATCTTCCCTATTTTTGCATTGGCTCGTTTTACACATCTTTATCCTGATAGTCCTCTTGTTAGGGAACATCTGAAGAATGGACCAAGGCATTCCACAGAGGACCAGACAATGAAGTACTGAATAAGATGCATCAACATTCCAGGAAAAGCCAGCTTTGCCCTTTACACCATCATAAGATGCTTATCTTTTAACATTTTTCCTAAAGAATCAGCTGTTGTTGTTTTTTTAAAAAAATACCGGGTTAGTAGACTGAAGTATTCACATTTTGCAATTATTTTTTTTTGCAAGCGTCATTTTCTCATTGCCATCATGTCAAGTAATAAGGAGAGCCAAGAGAGTCTGCCCTTTTGTGGAAGCAGCGGTGCAGAATACAGTACTTTTATATTACAGTGAGTTTTGGCTGACAGTGAGTTTTGGCAAACAGTCAACCTTGTTGTCTGAAAATTTGCTCCTCCCAATTGCCACCCCACAGGAAAATTGGGGGAGGTTTTCTGCTCGTGGTTTTGGGGGCGGAGGGGAAACAAGAGGGCAAGAACATTGAGTAATACATCCATATTTGTTCTTGAAGTGGCATAAATAAGGATAACACAAGTTTCTAATACCCTGTTTATATCAGGGTGGGTACTGCCAATGATGGAAACAAATTTCATCGTAATAAAGCTCAAAAACTGCCAGCTCAAAAACTGTTAGGTAGAACATTGACTTGGCCATGAAAAATTATCCCAAGGGATGCTGGCTGTTGGTAAAGGACAGGTAATTAGAGAGAATCACAGAGGCAATGAAACAAATGACAGGTATCAAATTTAGGGAGGCTGGAGTGAATATATATATAAGGCATATATATTCTTATATTGTAATGCAGTTTGGGTCCTACTCAATGTCTTCTGGAGATCTTCCAGAACCCAACATATAGTTTGCCAGAATTCTATTATGTACATAAGATAAAGATATACGAGATATAAGATAAAGTATAAACGCAATAATATAATAAATAAAACTGACAAAGAAAGAATTAAGTATGTGTGCTTGCGCATACTACACATTCTCTTTGTCACAAACCCACACAAATAGTAGCACTTCTTTGATTCCAGCTGAAAATTGCTTTTTGAATTGAATAGGGCTTTGGGAAATTATTTAATTTAATTTGGAGAGTGATACACTCACACAAAGATGAAGGTGATATGAGTGAGATAATTCAGGATCTGCTTTTGGTCTTGGTATGCCTGTGTAGCTTACTCTTTGTAAGTTGCCCAGAATTCCCTTATTGGGAGAGGGATGGCATATAAATGTAATAATGATGATGATAATGATGACAATAATCATGATGATAATAATAGTTTTTCTATTGGACAGCTGATTCATATATTATCTGTGGGGAAGGGTGTTTGACATATTCAAGAAGGTGTAGCTTGCATTTGAAAAATATTTCTTATTTGTGTTTATGTACTTTATATAATTAAACATTAAATGGAGATAGCTTAAAAGTGTAATGAGTTATAATTTTTTCACCTCAGGTCAGACCAAGAAAGGGTGGTTAGAGTAATTTGTGTTAGCCATGGGATCTTTTGCTCCAGAAATTTTTATATCCATGGAGTTTATGCTGCAATTGTCATATTCTGATACAAGAATGAAGATCATAGAATTTTCTTTTGAGTTGACATGCACAAGTTAGTTTGCCATTTGAATAAAATTAAAATGTTTACAATCATCATTTTCTTCTAATAAATAGATTCTAATTTAAGTATATGATAGTGGAGTTTTATGTTCTTCATTTCCTGACAAGTTGGTGAAAAGTTCCAGCTGCCTGGGCTTGATTTTCTTGGGGAAGGAGTCACTGGAGAATTATGACATTTTTAAAATAAATTACAAATGTTATAGAATATAAACGGAAGCAAAAGAGACATTCCATATCCTAAAGATCTCAACAGAAACCTTGTACATCAAAGTCCCTAAATTATCAAACAAATAACAGGTTTCTTTTTATATCTAATTCTAGGTAGCACAAAATGTGTCTTCTCTACACAATGCTATACCTGTTCCCTTCTTGGAATAACAATAGCTATCTCATTCAAATCAAGAGAGCAAGATTCTTAATTGGCTTCTAACCCACATAAGAAGCTGTGGCAATTCAGCTGTTACTGAACTCTTAGCATCCCCAATGGACATACTGGCTGGTGTGGCTACTGGATAGTGTAGTTCTTTCTATGAGGGCTGCAGATTCTCTATCCCTGTTCTACATTTTAACTCCTTTTCCACATCAATGACCTGTAATCTGCTAAACAATGGAAACTGCAATGGTATTCATAACATTACTATTAGAATCACTTCAAGTAGATACCAAAGAGATAAACAGGGTGGATCTGCTTAGCACTTAGACTGAAGGGCAGCTAGGAAAAATAGGAGCCATATGCTAGACTGGGAAGTCAAAATTACTCCTGGGAGAAGACAGGTCAATCACTTCTATTATGTGGTTAGGAAAACAACATAGATACTAGAAGTCAGGCTCAGTTTGAAGGAGCGTTAGTTACCTGGAGGCATAAGTGGGACTGCAGCATAAATCAGAAATCTTCAGACATTTTTGTCTAAAGGTATGTTAAACAGCTGTGGTGGCACAGTGCAGTATTGCAGGCTAATTCTGCTGACTGCCAGCAGTTTGATCCTGATCAGCTTAAAGTTGACTCAGCCTTTCATCCTTCCAAGGTTGATAAAATGAGGACCCAGATAGTTGGGGGCAATATGCTGACTCTTTAAACCGCTTAGAGTGGGCTGTGAAGCAGTATATAAGTCTAAGTGCTTTTTCTATTGCTAAAGAACCAATTTTCATCTGCAGTTCAAAATCAGTCTTAAGGTGGAGGCTGTGGTACAGTATCAGCACTGTGTAAAGTACAGATTCCCTGGCTTAAACATTTCACTTATTTTTCATAATTTCTTTGTTCTTTCCCCTCTTTTCTCTGACATCTTGTCTGACTCCTGTAAGAATTTGCTGAGGTTTAAAAACTTGTACACTAATTTTGCTTCAGTGCAAATGAAGATCAACGCACAAGCACTTCTATATGCACAAGATTCAACGCACCCATATTTTTGAATGTATTATTTTTTTAAAAAAGACACACAGAGAGAAAAAACAGCCATTTCTGAAGATCACCATAACCGTGGTTTCTCCAAAGGTACATTCGGTATTTGAGTCTGTAGAAAGCATTATGGCTCTCAAGCACATAGTTTCTTTCTGCCTAATGAAGAGAGTTTAACTACGAGGGTAGTAGATAAATGAAGAGATAGCAGCAGGTCAGAAAGAGAATGAATGTTCACTTAGCCTGGCTCGATTAAAATCACATTTCATGGTCTCAAAAAGCAGCTTCACCAGTTCGGTCTTCCCTCGAGCCAGCATAGCTTTGGAAAGTTCAAGCACCTCACTGGTGTGATGCCGACAGATCAGTCGAAGTTCCTGCTGCACTTGCTGGTTCGGATATTTCTCTTCCGCTTTCTTCACCCACAGCTCTACCTCCTTCATTAGCATCTCCATGTTGATCCTCTTCTGAGCATACAGGGTAAGCAGCAGCTCCATTAAGCACCGGAAGCTCTCTCTGTGCGTGGAACCCACATCGTCCAGCTCTATGGCCTGCTTGAAGCACTCCATAGCTTCCAGCATCTCATTTTTCATCCAAAGGCATTTCCCTTTCAGCACCTGGAGTTCAGGCAAGACGTTTCCCAGGTCCAATTCCATGGCTTTAGCAAAGAGTATAAGGGCTTTGTTGAGGGCGTTTTCATCCACAAGGAAAAGCTCCTGCATAGCATCTACTCCTAGGTAGTAATACACCTAGAATTTTTTAAAATGGGACAAAAAAAAAACTCCCAAGGTCATACATGTTTAAAAAGCATCATCTTTTTATCTAAAGAATCAAGAAGTCCACAGGGTGTGAAAAACCACAATTGTAAACTTCAATGCTTTAAGAAATATTTTTCCCCTGTAGCTATGATCGATCATGAAATATTTTACAAGGAGGAGTATCTTGAATCTCAAAGTTTAACAACATTAGCATCAGTCTGCAGAGATGAAGTATCAGAGTAAGTATCAGCATGCAGAAAGTCCTGGTATATTCCTTCTATTACAAAAAGGACTGTTTCTCTTCTTTTCTTTTTCTTGTTTCTTTGGTCAACATATCATAAATTTAATGATACCACCAGTGGTGGAATTCAAATTTTTTTACTATTGGTTCTGTTGATGTGGCTTGGTGGGCATGGCTTGGCTTGATGGGAGTGGCTTGGTGGGTGTGGCAGGAGAAGGATACTGTAAAATCTCCATTCCCACCCAACTACTGGGAGAAGGTTACTGCAAAATCCCCATTCCCTCCCCATCCCACTAACCTGCTTTCCAGCTCCATTCTCCCATGCAGGGGAGAATGCAGCACTTGAAGAAGACGCAGCCGATCAGCTGGGACTTGGGAGGCAGAGAATAGATGGGGACAGGGCCAGGCAGAGGTGGTATTTGCCGGTTCTCCGAACTACTCAAAATTTCTCCAGAACTGGTCAGAACCTGCTGAATACCACCTCTAGATACCACCCAGGAAACTAGGAAGTTCTGTTTTTCTAATCTTTTAAAGGTTTGGGGGTGTTTTTCCTCAAATGTGGATGAAGTTGATCATGCTTGCTTTGGACACAGATTCTTGAATAAAGAATGTCCCTAAGATAATAATGCTTCAGAACAGGTCTAATAAGCCAATGCAGAAGCTACTTGGCAGAAAATGAAAAGAGGACCATGCTACAAGAATAGAAAGAAAATAAAAGTTGGCGATACTGAATCAAATTAGGGGAATGTTATCCAGAAAAGTTCTGGGATGGGGAACCTGTGGAAAACCAGCAGACAGCCTGCTCTCCCCAGGGTGGTGGGAGAGTTGGTAAGAGAAAAGCAGCATTTCCTTGCTTCAGTAATCCAAACTCTCTGAAAGCTGGGATTTTCAGAGTATATCTGCCCAAAGAACAAGGATGATGCAGATCCTGCTGGATATCTGTTAAATAGAGACTTGGGCCGTGTGATTAGGCAAGTTCTGCTGGTTAATGTGGTTAGGTTATTCTTATGAGCTGGATTGTATTCAAGGCCTCCAGTGCTGGGTTTGGTTATCTGCAGTAGTAGTTTTAACCCTCGAACGCAATCTGGAGTCACTTTTAGGAAATGAATGCCCTTACTATTATTACTACTGTACTATTACTGAAAAAAAAAACCTTAATCTTTAAGATTAAGCTGCACATAGGAAACAAAAGAGACCTTAAGAATTTGGGGTGACTTATCTCACTATCCATCATTTTTTGTAAGACTATCTCTAAATTTTATGTTCTTCTGTGAGGGCTTTCCAAGAATAAATGAAGGTGAGGAACATCCCAGCTGTTAATCCCTCTACCAGAATGGCTCACCTAACACCTTCCTTAGGACTCTTCACAGTGTCATGTGGAAATATGTATCTAAATCAAAACTTAACTGGATTGTATATATATGTAAAGTGTATGCATATGTGTATGTGTACGTCTACGTGTATGTATATCTATATGTAGTAGAACTTTTAAATCAACACAGCTTTGCTTTAAATACAGTACTAGTGTGGTCTTTTCAATCTGTTTTTTTTTTCCTATTAAAAATATGTTGAATTGCTGTTATTTTGTGCTGGTTTTAATTATTGCAAGTTGAATTTTTAAAATTACAGCTATTCTATTTTTCTCAGACTTTGAATATTTTTGCTGTGTGCGTGTGTGTGTGTGTGTGTGTGAAGAGCAATCAAAGTGACATCAGCAACATTGAATCATTTTGGTGGTACAGGGCCTCCTCGCTCAGCAAGGATCTGAGTATCCGATGTGACATACTAAGTGGCTATGGAAACTACTATTCTTGATTGGCTGTATCAGTTTAATAAATCCATGAACAGATTTTTTTTTAAATGGAAGCAAATTAATTTTGAACAAATAAACAAAAACAATTCTTTAGCTCTATACTGTAGTTTGCTGAATAATAACATTTTATTATCTGATTAGGCTTCTAATCTACCATCATCAGACTTCAAGAATGGCCTTTTAAAAGGGGTTCCAACATCATTGTTTTCTCTCTGTACATCTCACCTCTCTTTCAATCAATCCTTCTGCCTTTTTTTGTCAGGAAAAAAACAACAAATGAAATAGCTTCCCAAAGGCTTTGGTTTAATACCCAAAGTAGTTTAGTGTTCTCTATCTGAAAGTTCCTGAAAATAATGAACTCAGTGAAAATATATGGACAGCCATGGATGATTTCACTTACTTGGCCAAGATCAAGGTAAGTTTTCAGGCAGGGATGGACTTTGATGACTTTTTCAAGATCAACTTTGGCCCCCAAAAGGTTGCTCTGGTCTGGCATTTCAGCCAAGCCTATCTTCACACGTTCCACATCCCGTAAGTACAGTTTAATCAGCATCTAAAGATAAATGTATGGTGCTCAGTTGGTTTGATCACTGCTAAAACCTTGGGGAGCTGCTGAAAGAGAGAAATTGTACCCCATATGCCTTTCTCTGCTTTTGAGCCTCCTAGAAGGGAGCAGAGGGATGTGATCTTTCTAAGGCAACGCTTTTCAAACTTGTGTGGACTTCCACTCCCAGAATTCCCCAACAGCATAACTGGATCTGGGAGTGGAAGTCCACATATTTTAAATTTGCCAACGTTGAGAAACATTGGTCTAAGGAAAAGATGGCAACTAAGACATTCACCTAGAAAATAAGAGGTGGCAAGCTATCTAACAATTGTATACCAAGGCAGGAGGCTTGGGTTGAAAACCTAGAGGTTTCTAGGTGAAGAGTTTTGAAGCCTTCAAACTTTCAATGTGTTGCTCAAATTGTCTGCTATAATGCCAATGTCATATAATGTTGTGCATACAGGTAAATGTATATAGCCTTTTGCCTTAAAAAAATATGTTCAATTGTGTCCAATCAGTTTGGTGTCATAAAATAATTTTTAAAAGGAATAGGACCCTTTGGATATCCTATCATTTATTAGTGTAGGACTGCACTAATAAAATAAACATTAACTTTAATCATCTGAACAAAAATATTCCCAAGTGTTTGCTAGGTGACCAAGCAAATTGTTTTAAGGATGAGTTACCTACCTTAGCACGCATACAATATGCCTGCCAGTTAAGTCCTGGATCAGGGATTACATCCAGAGCCATGTTGCAAACTGCCATTGCCATCTCTAGCTTGCCAAGGAAATGGAAGATTTTTGACAGGCGGTTGAGAACAGGTGGATAATCTCTAGCAACCTCTATTGCCTTAAAAGCAAATATATATTTCTCCATTAATCATCAGTTGTCATGAACAATGATCAGCTACATTCATAAATTGGACAAAGGTGAAAAGGTGGAGCTCTTTGGCCCCTTGTGTTAGGTGGCAAATGAGTAAAAGAAAGAATTTGTCTACTATGTTAATTTTTGTTGTTATTGTAAAAGCCCGGTTTCTCATTTTGACTTAATGTCCAAGAAAGTTGTTGAATTCAGCAATCATATTCACAATCACCCCCATCTGGATGCTGCATTAGATTGCATCTTCCATAATCATCAGCCAGGTGATTGGGCTGAGAGGGTTTGTAGTCCAAGACATATAAAGTCTTCCCAGATGTCTGCCAAGACATTTTAATGACAATTTGGACATGCCCTTATCTTTAATTCATGGCTGGAAAAAAAAAAACTTGATTAGTTCCTTACAACATCGGTGTCAAACTCATGGTCCGTGGGACAGATGCGTCATATGCTGGCCGTACCCACTCCTGGTTTAGCGAAGGGGAAAAAGTCTCAATACATCATGTGACAACAATATGACACCATAACTTTGAAACCTGCCCCAGAAGGAACTGAAGATTTAGCAAAGCAATAGAATAGCAATAGCACTTAGACCTATATATTGCTTCACAGTGCTTTACAGCCCTCTCTAAGCAATTTATAGAGTCAGCACATTGCCCCCAACAATCTGGGCCCTCATTTTACCAACCTTGAAAGGAGGGAAGGCTGAGTCAACCTTGAGTTGATGAGAATCGAACCGCTGGCAGTCAGCAGAATCAGTTTGCAATATTGCATTCTAACCACTGTGCCACCACAAAGATAACGCATATTCAATTATTTAGACTTGGCTAATAATTAAAGCTTTAGGAATATTCCTCATATCAGTGAGCTAGCATTACAGTAGAATTTAAGCAGGTGAGCAACATCCCTCCTCTTCCTCCTTTGTAATTGTGAAACTTGAAATAAGCTTTTTGCTTCTCTTGTTTGCATACAAAGGTGAAGATGAAACCAATAAAATAATCTTTTCATTGCAGTCCTGAAGTATTTGTTCTGGGCACATCATTGTTCTAGGTTTCTCCTTCCCATGTAGAAAAAGGAATGGGGTGTAGTTTGTGTTGCCCCCACATTTCTTTGTGGACTGAACTTGTCCCCACATCAATACCCCAAATTTCCTATCTTAAAAATAAGATTTGAAGTATTGTCAACACCCCTTGAAGAAAACTGCATGAATGGGATTGTGATCAAGCAAAATTTCCTGTTCAGCATTCTGTAGACACTCATGCAAATGGCTGAGCTTGTGCTATCCAATGCAACCTGCTGGGAGGCTGAGGTTGCTAGCATAGAGATGGATGTACACAGCTCAGGTTAGATTATCAACACAACCACAATTCTTTGCACCTGCTTCCAACTAACCAATCATCAAGTTTCCTTGCTATGCATTTCCTCTTCCCCTTGCAATGTGGTTTCGGAGTGTGTGTGTGCTCGATTTAGGATTGGGAAGGGAAGAATATGCCTCTCTCATGATATTGAGAGAAGCAATCAACTTTGAATCCCACCATCACTTGTAAAAGAGAGGAAAATGGAGAAGAAAGATATAGTCCTAGTTCTGTGTTATGCAGTAGGAAGAACATTAAACAAAGAAGCATTGATATATCATGAGCCATGGTGACACAGTGGTTAGAATGCAGTATTGCAGGCTAACTCTGCCCACTGCCAAGAGTTCCATCCTGATAGAGTCAAGGTTGACTCAGCCATCTGAGGTCAATTGTTGGGGGCAATATGCTGACTCTGTAAACTGCTTAGAGAGGGCTGTAAAGCACTATGAAGTGGTATATAAGTCTAAGTACTATTGAAACTTGTTTGGGAGAAAAACTGGGTGTCATTCCCATCTTTGTCTTTTTGTAATGATTAATTATAACAGCCTACCTTTCCAAAGCAATCCAGGGGATCGGTTCCAGCATAACCACAGTCATTAATGCCCAGGGGAGTAGTTGAGAAAGAATATTTCCTTTCTAGTAGCATCCCAAGATAGCACCAGGCTAAGGCTAGAGAAAAAGGAGGAGATCATTCCACTCAAAAATAAAGGGGACGTTTCTGCCTTATTTTTAAACTTAAATTTTTACTTATTAATTGGAGACAGTCCTGGTATAGGTCGTGATGACAAACCTATGGCAAGTGTGCTACAAGTACCACACAGAACCATTTGTGCTGGCATGCGAGTCACAGGCAAACTTACCTCACTCTGCATGTGCGCGCCTCACAGCTGATTTTTTTTGGTTGGTTTGAAGCCTTTTTCGGCCTCCCAGAGGCTTGGAAAAAGCCTCTGCAAGGCTTTTCAGGACAAATTATAGGCCCGTTTCATCTCTTCCTGAAATACCAGAAGTGATGAAACAGGCCTATAATTCGGCCTGCAAGACTTTTCACACACAAAAATAAGCTGTGAGGTGCAGTGCAGGTAAGGGCATGGGGGGTGGGGATTGCATGTGCACGCGCAGGGGGTGTGGGGAGAGGGGCACACATTGAATTCTGGGTGCTGGCACATGAGTGTGTGCGTGCTGGCACAATTTTTGGCACAGGAGCCCAAAAAGGTTTTCCACATCAGAAAATGCTGATGTATTCTATCTAACCTGGTTTAGTCCTTGTTAATATCTGGATGGGGAACCATCAGGGCAATATAGATCTATAGGCTAAACTGTGAAATTGAGAAAGTACCCTGCCTGGAGGATAATTTCAAACTACTTATATAATGCTGCCAAGATAGTGACTTGATGGACAGGGATATGTCCATCAAGTCACCAAGAGTTGAGTCCACTCATGGGAGTCGTGCCTAAGACCATTCTTCTTTTCTTCTCTGCTTCTGAACATCTAAAGCTGATGGAAAGTAGAAATCAGCTTACAGTTGTTGCAGCTCACATTATGTAAATGATTGCAATAAGTAAATGCCCACGACAGTACTTACATATTCATTGTTCTGTTTATATTGCTCTGCATTTAAAAAAATATTTGTATGCCTGCATATATTATTCTAATCAATAGATGCCTGGATTGTCCGTTCCCCCCAGGTATAGCAACAGAAATGCTAGAAGAGTACAGAATGCTCTTTCGAATCCATGACATTATTGAGACTAAAGCACCTGAGTATGTAGAAGTGATTGCAATCAACCTGGGGGTAAACCCTTCTGATAATGCATGTGAATGAAGGAGAAACTTCCTAACAGCGAGAACAATGATAATGGAACAGCTTGCCATAAGAGGTTGTGGGTGCTTCATCACTGGAAGTCTTTAAGAAGAGACTGGAGAGTCATTTGTCTGAAATGGTAGAGGGTCTCCTCCTGTTTGAGAAGGTGGTTGGTTTAGAAGACGTCCAAGGTTTCTCCCAGCTCTGTTCTAATTGATTGACTGATTGAAATTGAGCTGGTAAGAAAATGAAATTGTGTATGTATATTTGTATATGCATTTGTGCATTTGAGCATTATAGGAAATGAGCCATATTGGTTCTGTCAGCTTTGGAAACCTTATTCATCGCTGCCACATAGCTTGAGAAAGTGGGAGGGGGGTAATTTTAATTGAGTAGCTCTAAGTAGACAAAATAGAATTCTTTTGTTAGTTCAAGGTTATAGAGGAACAAAAAGGAACTTTCTTTGGGATTGGTTCATGTGATATGATGATGAGGGAAAAGGAGATGGACATTGTGGGAAGTCTGGGGAACTTTTAGTTTTGAGATTTCACAGATGTGTCAGGTGCTATTCTGATAAAGGTACTTTTGAGATTATGCTTGTTACTGATTGTAATGGAGGTTCCCTGGAATGCTGACATTATCTCGAAACTACAACAGGTCCATGGCAACAACCATTCTGTCTTCTCCTTCTCTATCTCAATTTAAAAACTTACATCAATTGAGAAACTCTATGGCTATGATCAAATGAGTTGCAGCACACAAGCTTATGCTTTGTCAAATTGTTAATCAGAAAAGATGCTACCAGATTTTTGGCATGTATATGTGTGTGCAAGCAAATACATTCTGGCAGTGGTATCCCAATGTTCTGACCTGGCTTGATCCTTGCTATATAGCATTTGCAGGCTATGACCAATGAATAATTTATCCTACCTCTGTAGTGTAGATTAGATGATTTCAGTACTTGTTGAAGCAAAACTAGAGTTCTGTTGAAAGCTGTCAGTCTCTTCTTCTCATCCTCACCTTTGTTCATCCACACCCTATCTAGTCTGAAGCAAAAAAGAGGAACTAATATCATTCATACATACAGATGTGTACATGCAGGATTTGCTGAACTGATTGGCAACATACTTTTAAAAAAATCCTATATAATTATTTTTTTAAAAAAATCAAATGTTGGAAATACTTTTTTTTTTTTTTTTTTTTTNTATCTTCTTGCTCTCTAATTTCAAATGTTAATCTACTCATCTCAGCACATTCTAATATTTTCTTAATAATTTCTTCCTGTAGTGGTATTTTCTCGTTCTTCCAATTTTTAGCAAATACAATCCTAGCCGCTGTTAATACATTTACAATCAAATATTTCAATTCTTTATTATATGTGTCAGGTAGAATTCCCAATAAGAAAATCTCTGGTTTCAAGTCGATGTGTTTCTTTGTCATTTTTTCCAACCATATGTGAATTTTAGTCCAGTATTTTCTAGCCTCCTCACAAGTCCACCACATATGATAGTATGAGCCAGGTATCTTGAATCCCGTTCTTTCCACCCTCTTCTAACTGTGATACTTCTAGAGGGTGATGTGGTCCAGAGGAAGTTTGTTGTATCATTTTGAATTAGCCACCTCTGTTATTTTTTGATTCATTCTTTTAATTTGATAATGGGAAGTTGCCAAAGTATTCCCAGAGAGGTAAGTTGATATAAAGTAATCAGATATAAAAAGCATTCAGACAAACCACCTTGCCTCATTCAAATCATTATTTCCATCCCTTAGTTTAAAATCAGTATTGCTCATCACTTGCCATGGAAGCCATTTGTGTACTTGGTCTGATATTGATATTGAGATTGACTGTCTGTGTGCTGGGTTCAAATTACCCATAGCAATTTTCCAATAAACAACACTGTCTTAATGTACATGCTAACTTTCAAGAAGTATCTGGGTAATTTGTTGCTTCTACTAGTACATCTAGGGCATGGACGTCAAATTCATGGCGTCATGTTGCCATCACGCGACGTTTCATGACTTTTTCATATTTGCGGAGCTGTGGTGGGTGTGGCCTGTGTGTGATGCAGGCCCGCGGGCTGCCAGTTTGACACCCCCTGATCTAGGAAATTACTTTCACAGTGGTTACTAAATGCTGATTCAAACCATACAGCATATATTTTAGCTAATATCAGATTTCATCCAGGTATTAATTATATGGATGAACACAACCGAACCCAAAATTTATGTTGCTAAGTGAGACAGAGATTAAGTGAGTTTTGGCCCATTTTACAACCTTTCTAAGCCACAGTGGTTAAGTCAACCATTGTCTTTGCTTGGCAGAAGACTGCAAAATGTGATCACATGACCCTGGGACATTGCAACTGTCATAAATACATGCCATTTGCCAAGCATCTGTATTTTTAATCACATGACCATGGGCAATATTTTTAAGTGTGAAAAACAGCCATAGGTACCTTTTTTAGTAAGGCTGAACAGTCCCTAAAGGAATGGTTGTAAGTTGAGGACTACAGCTGTTTGTGCTCTAGCTTTCAGTGGAGCAAGAAATGTCTGCCATTTTGTCCCAAAATGTTCTCCCCCTGCTGTTAATTTTAAAATCCTTTCTTTGAGGAGACACAAGTGATGGTGAATTTTTATACTGGACTCCTTCCCTTGTCTCACCTGATATGCAGAGTGGCCATGGCAAAGTACCAGCTTCTTTTTTCCTCTAAAGGGATCTAAAATTGGGAGGAAGGGAGGGAGGGGGGAAGGACAAAAGAGTTTGATTAGGCACTGGTGACTGAGTGATCACATTCCCCCGGTACCAATCATGGAACATTATTTCATGAAATTAAAGATCGTAGTTGCTAGCCCTGTTCTTGCTCTGATCTATATAACACAAAACTTAAAGTCCATCTTATTTGCCATAATAAAAAAATTCTAAAAATGAAGAACAAAATCAGTTCATCAGCTCTATTAAATGTTGAATAGTAATGATTTGTCCGTCCTGTAAATCTACTGACATTAAAAAAATTCAAAGTATATATTTAATGGGATTATAGGAGCAACACTGAAAAACACAGGTAGAAATTAAATGCTGCAATAAAAATCAAAACAAAATTGAGAGGCAGAGAAAAAACAGGAACAAAACCTGAACTTTCATGACTTGTGGACCTCAACTCCCAGAATTGTCTGAGGAATTTGGGGAGTTGAAGTTCACAAGTTGTAAAGTTGTCAAGGTTGGAGACCTCTGGTTTATACCACAGGCAAAGTCAGATCCTTTCTTGTGGGTGAATATTTTCATGCCTATATGTAGTTAACAAATTCAGTAAAATCAGTCAGATGAATAAACTTCATTCAGAAAACATCCTTTTTTTTGGAGACTATGCCAGTTTATACAAATGTGTCATCTTTAATAAACAACATAATTGGTAATTGATTATAAATCATAGGGTTACTTCACTAACAATTTTTATATAGGTGATATAGTTCAAAAGATCACAAATACAGCAAATCAAAAAATTAGTTTTCATATTGCAGGAAAACTCAGGGTAAAGAACTGTATTTTTATTGTATATGTCTGTAAGGCAACCACTTTAAAATATATTTATGAAGGTTATTTTGATTCCATTCTGTCTGTTTTCTCCACTGCCTAAGAACTTCAGATCCTGTACCATGGTATAAAATTAAACATAGACCATCCCTTTAGTGTAAATATTGTGCTATAACAAATAGTTGCAGCTTAGCCTCCTGTCTTGTGTTGTGGCTCTTAGGAGCTGAGAGCATAAATTGAGCATTAAGGAGGAAATAACTTCAGGACAGTCTTAAATCAAGAAAATAAGAGTGACAAAAATAGCAAACAGCAACTACCTATCCCAGATCCTTGGGAAAGATTTGACAGGTAGAGAAAAAGTCCACATCAAATCTAAACTTCTGGCTGACTGTGTGACCAAACCACAATAATAATATACCATGAAACCTCAACATCTGCCTATCCCAGATCCTCAGGAAAGACTTGATAGGTAGATAAAAATGCCAAATCCAGTCTAAAAATCTGGCTGGCTGTGTAACCAAAACAATGAAGATCCTAATTAGAAAACTGAAAGTTAAAATTGTTCAGGGCTGTTCAGAAATGCCCTTGACATTCAATTTCGAATGTTTTAACCTATTAACCTAAATCCTCTCCTGCCCTGATTATTTCTGGATATTTCTTATAGCCATAAGAAAAGTGCCTATAAAATGCTCCAGCCAACCATGAAGAAATTAGTTACAGAGTCCTAAGGTTTATTTATTTTGTCTGTTTAACTCATGTATGATCAAAATTTGCTACAACATAATGTAACCATGATTTCATGATTAAATTATTGTAGACTGTGCAGAAAACACTAATCAACTCTACTTTATAATCCACAATGGCTAGATTCCTTACACAGAAGAACAGACTTACACAGAAGAACCTTAACAGAAGAACAGATAAAATTATGATTCCGTCAAAAAATCATGTTCTCATTATTACCCTCTGGCACTGCCATTTTCACTTCCTCATGCAGGACTAGGAATTTTACTAGGGTGATCACAACAGTTCTAGCTCAAAGAAAAAACATTGGTTTTTAATGGAAAAAGCCGAAATGTTGTATTTAGGTATAGTAAGCATAATTGTAGATGTACCACCTGATCTAATAACTTGCACTTTTAGCCAGAGAGGGCAATAGCAAAGAGCTTTTTCTTTATGCTGGTGAAAGGTCATCTTATAAGACCAGCCTCTTCCCCAACATGGTGACCTTTACTTGTGTAGGTCTCTTCCAGCATGGTCAAATATTCATGGTATCTCGGGATATCAATAGAGCCCAACATATTTAGAGAAATTACCCTGAGGAAGGCTATTAGGAATTTTCTCCTGTCATCCGGATCACAGAATGCTTTAAGAATCTACTTTGTCTCCTGCAAAATTCCTCCCATTCTTAATTCTTAGTGTTTGGCATCAGCCTGAGTTTTATTCAGCATACCAGTAGTCCTCGACTTAAAACCACAATTGAACCCAAAGTTTCTGTTGCAAAGTGAGACATTTGTTGAGGAAGAAGGTCGCAAAAGGGTATCACAAGACATCATAAACATGAGCCAAATATCAAGCATGTGAATGTAAACCACGTAAACCATGAGGATGCTGAAAAGGTTGTAAGTATGAAAAATGGTGCTTTTTTTCAGTGTCACTGTCACTTTGAACAGTCACAAAATGTAAGTCAGGGACTACCTGTATGTGATAGAATTCCAGTCTCCCACTAAATATAAAGGACACAAAGATACGTGATAACTTATTTACCTGCTTTCCATAAGCCAGAGCCTTGCTGTAGAGAGTGAGACCTACAGTCAGTTTCTCCATCTTCTCCTCTTCGTTTGTTAGCCTGATATCAAAGGCATAAGCATAGCCCTGTTCAGCCAGGCAACGAGCTGCCCTGTCCTGGTGATTCCCCTGCAACTTGTCTTCTGAATCCAAACCCATTAAGTTGGAGAGCTGCTCAGTGCATTCAACCTCTTCTTGCTCCTGGCTCAACCTGTCATAAATGTAGGCCAGGTTGGCCCAAGCGTTTAAGTTCTCAGGCTGTTCTTGAGTGATATGCAGAAAAATCTCCTTGGCTTGCTCCACTTCGTCCAGGTAGAAGGAAAATACCCCGAGAAGGTTTTGAATGGCATATTGCTGTGAGCCAGTTTCAAACTCCAACTCGTAAAGTAGACTTTCTCGTTTCAGCTTCAAGTCTCTCCCTTGGAAGCTGATTGGTGCAGACGTTTCAAAATTTAAATTCATATCTAGATGAAAGTGACCAGGAATGTAGTCCATCTCATCAATAAGAGTGTCAATGTCCACGGTGGTTTCTTCCATTTTCCCTGCTGGAAAGGCTCCTGACCAGTCCAGGAGTCTTCAGTCAGCAGCTTTCCAGGTTTTCCTTTCTTTCTCTCCGTCTTTCAGATTTGTTTACCTTTCTGAATTCTCCACCCTCTTTTTTTTTTTTTTTTCCAGTATTTCTGGTTTAGCTGCTGATTCACATGATGCCTGCAAAAGGAGGAGCCGGATTAAATACCTCTTCTTCCTTAGTCAACTTGCTGCTTCATATTCATCATTTGCTCAGTGAATCACCTAAAGTGGAAATCAATTCCAGTGGTCGATAGTTTGCAAGGCTGAAAACCAACCAAAGGAGAGCATGGAAATCAGGCATTCTGAATAAACCATAGTTATATGTAAAAGGGGTTAATATTTCATGCTGCAAGCTGAAACACTATTATGCATTTCATAATCAGTTGGCTCGAAAGCTAAACAGAGGTCTTTCTCCATATCATTTATCTAGGACAGGAGTTCCCAAACTTGGCAACTTTAAGACTTGTGAAGTTCAACTCCCAGAATTCTCCAGCCAGCATAATTATGCAAGCTATGCTGGCTGGAGAATTCTAGGAGTTGAAGTCCACAAGTCTTAAAGTTACCAACTTTGGAGACCTCTGGTCTAGGATCTCCAGGCATTATGATCAGTTTGGAGCCTGAGAATCACCTTTGGTGAGGAGGAGCATAATTCAAAACATAGAGGGTGGGACCAGACAAAAATTAAACTTCATTTACATTTAAAATTAAATTAATAAATTCAACTGTTCATGTAAGAATAATAAAATTAACATAATGTAATTAATAATTTTATGTTTCAGCTCCATTAAGTACCATCATTTAGAAAAACATACAAGGGACTGGAAACTTTGCAGTCACATGTAATTTAAAGTCTCCAGCTTGCTTATAGCTATGTTCCAGAACAGGGATCTCCAAACTTGGCAACTTTTAAGACTTACGGATTTCAACTCCCAGAATTCCCAAGCCAGTCATGGGGATGCTGCAACCATCACCAGAAAAACAGTCATAAGCCACCCTTGTAACTGTCAGGGCTCCGACAGTTACCCCCATTTAAATCATTCCAAAACTTAAAGAAGATTTATTAGGAGTAAACATGCGAGCGCTGCCTGCGTGTAGCTGGCTCTGAGACACATCATTCATTGTCACCATTGACCCTGGTTTTCCTCCACCCCCTGGGTGTATCATAATTCATATTCTCCAGTGGGACACATCCATAGCCATCAATCATACTCAATACATCAATTTAGGGCAGAAACTTCAGTCACCTAGAATGATCTTTGAAAACATTTGTGGAATGCAAGCTGCCTGCTGCTGCTCCCCCTCTCCCTTTCTGTTGACAACTCTAAAAAAGACCATATAAATATTTTATAAGTTGACAATAACTTTGAACAGTCACTAAACAAACAATTGTAAACAAATAATTGTAAGACTATCGGTATAGCAAACGTGCTAACTCATATCTAAAATTGTTGTTGTATCTCAGGCTAGAATAACTCCAGCTTTCAGTTCTCTTTTCAATTCGAAGTGAGGTAGGGGCCAGAAAGCCCTGGCAACTGCTTTTTCTGCTTCTTCCACAACTAAAAAATGTTGCATTCTGAATGATGGATTGTCAAGTTTCCCCAAGAAAAACTTGCTAAAGTTCTTCAAATGTTACATAGTGCAGTATGTGCTTTGGAATACTAAAATACCGTGTTATCAACAAGAGGATGAAGCACTGTATGTTAAGCTGACACTGCCAACAACCTTGTGTTATTTCTTCAGTGCATATAAAGGAACCTGAGATCATAGGTTCAGTGGGGAATGGTTCATTAGTATCTAGGCCAACCACATTAGTTAAGAATTATGAGAGTTTTAGACTAATGCTAAGGATTAGCATGATCATTATAAATCAAAGAAGGAACAATTGTGGTATGTGTCCTCCCTAAACACATCCTTGCCATTCCTTCTGCTACTTTTTCTTTGCTGTTACTTTATAGTTGCCATGAAAAACCCGCTGGGCAGGATCTAACCATTTCTTCCAAGCATAGTCCAAGACTGAGTTGGAATAGCTGCCAGAAGCACTGACAAGGCTTTGTGAAGAAAGCTGGTTGCCCTGAAGACACACCTCTGTTAGGACCATGGAAACAGAAGCTCCAGTGTCCAGTGTTGTCATGGCAGTGAAATTCCAGAGCCATTTTCTTCTACAGCTGCCAATCAGGAAAGTGATCCTTCTTTTCCTTTTCTTCTGGGCAGCAGAAGATGGGAGATGGAATCAAAAGGCTTCACAGGTGCCCCTTTTTGGACTCAACAAGCAAGGTATGGACAACAACAGGATTCAGGACAGGTGCATTTCTCTCTCTCTCTCTCTCTCTCTCTCTCTCTCTCTCCACACACACACACACACACACAAAAGGCAAATGTTGAATTTGTTCTTCCCTGGTGCGAAGTAGCCAATTATCACATAAGGCAAGAAATTGTTTATTCATCCAGATAATCCTCAATTTACAACCATTCATTTAATAACCATTCAAAGTTACATGGCACTGAGAAAATCAAGCTCTACTAAATGGAACCATACCAGCAAAAGAGAGCCATGAAGGAGAGTGTTTGCCACCCTAGCTCCTGGAGATAGCTCATAAGGATACCCTGATCAATGGCAGAGAAAAGTTTCAGAGATCAGGTAGTGGCAGGTTTTATTCCCCTATCCCTGTCCTACCAGATATCATCAATATATGGGATTAATGCCACTTTTGTCCTGAACTTGGATGTGAAGTTCAACAAAAACAAGCTCAAATAATCTATAATCTAACTGCTTTCTCCAAAACTTTCTCCAAAAGGGGAGGATAGAAATGGCATAGAATAGAGAGAATGGAATAGAACAGAAAATATGAGGATATAATAAGAGCAGAAAAATAACAACTTTTAATTGCTCTCATCAGCCTAGTATAAGCCTGAATATGGACTCCTATCAGTGCTTAGGTCAGAGTCACTCCTTATTTTACAACAATGGCATTTTACACACCTCTTTGCTTTGTTCATCCCCTGGAGCTTCTTGGAAAACCATAGGATGCTCTTGCAAGCAGGCATTCAGGTACAACCTCCATGTTCCAACAGTGATTAAGGCCTTGAGAGAGCTGCTTCCCCAACGGCCTCTGGAAACTGAGCACTTCCATCAGATGCCCACAGTGTCTTCTCCTGTGAACCCAGATTCACTAATAAAGCTTCACAAAGATTTTCTTCTACCTGACAAAAAAGTATCTCTTGATACCAGCAGAATCTCTTAATGTAAAAGCTGAAATTCAGTCAAAGAAACTCTAAGAGGGGAATACCCAGCCCCTGGCCCTATTCAGGTGTTAGTAATACAGGCCAAACCTACTTGATGATGAGGCAAGCTTTTTTATAGATAGACCAGGCATTTAGCAACATCCTGTCCCCCTAATCCCATCCCCAAATACATGAAGGGACACAAGTGCCACAGTGATTTGTGTTCTACATATACTTTATATTCATATAAAGAATGTTCTAAGTACTACTGTCATAATAGGAGAAATATTCTTCATTTTGCCTTATGACGGGACCAGTTCAAGGAATTTGGGGTCCAGTGCAACTCCAGGTTTGGACCCCCTCCACTACACACAGTTTAATACTTCAAATGGATCCCAGGAAAAAAGAGAGGGAGGAAAAAGAGACAGAGCTTTAGAGAAAAGAGCACTTTGCACTGACAAAATGATGTGGGAGAGAACAGAATGAAACAGCATCACTCACCCTATTACCTTGACTCAGGGGTGGCTGCTGGGGGTTCGCAGCGGTTTGGGATTGCCCCTAGCTAAGATTCTGTGCAGTTCGGAGAACCTCCAAATCCCACTCCTGGCTGGGCCCACCCACCCTGCCCAGGAGTCCCCACATAGCCTGTTTTGGGTGCAGGTAAGTGCAGGGCACATGCAGAGGCTTGGGGAGGCAAAAAACAGGCCTGTTTCTGGTTTCCAGAGAACTTCCGTAGCTTGGGGAAGCCATTTTCGCTCTCCTGGAGGCTTGAGGNAAAAACAGGCCTGTTTCTGGTTTCCAGAGAACTTCCGTAGCTTGGGGAAGCCATTTTCGCTCTCCTGGAGGCTTGAGGAAAGCCTCCAGAGCATGGTGCAGGAGGCCAACTAGGCGGCCATGCCCACCATAGCCACATCCACTCTTTGCTAAAAATTTTGAAGCCCACCCCTGCCTTGACTGATCTGTTGGCTGATCATGGAGCAACAAGTAGATACCTCCGCTTTTTAATCCCTCACCTGCTAAGGTCCTCTCACTTTTCTGAAGTCCAGAGTAGCTGCATCCGATGCCATCTCCTTGAATCAGCTCTGCCCTGCTTTTCATAGAAAGATGTTTGCAAAGTGGAATCATGGATTCTATGTAGGAACAATGTAATCTGCAGCACTTACAACTGTCCATTAAACATCCTCTACATCAGGGGCTTTCAAACTCAGGCCATGAAATTTGTTTGTTTTACTCCTGGAACCCCAGGTCAAGAGGCAAAGCACAAGCGAGAGAGCACTGGCTGGATTTGAGGGAATTTTTGTTGTTATGGCTACTCTTATTTTCTCAAAGAAATCCCATCAAGTTCTGATGGGCCCATAGAATTCCACATGTGTGGAAATTTTCCCCACATATATGTGAGCTGACTTCACTACCAATCCTATAAGATGGCCCACACACACATAAAAGTGATCCTGAGTGGTAACAGGGGCAGGAAACTAACAGGAACCAGAGGTCTAGTTAGGCCAAATTATTACATTCATTGACCATGTCTCAGAGGTAGTAGGGATAGCATGCTGACCTAGTAAGAATTGATAACGAATACCAAGGTCATCAGATTGCTTTGTCAGAAACATTTCAACATCATGCAGTGCTTTACATTGTATTTGCCTTTCCTTTTCTCTTCTTTGTAAGGTATTAGGCCAAAGGTATATGAATTGTGGTCTCGTTTTGCTCATAGCTGTTTCAGTTACAGTAGTTGCTAAATAGCTGTAGTTGTTTGCAAGCATAATAAGTGCATGATACATCTTCAGAGTGATTTGATTCCTTTAAGAGAGATAAGATTTTGGCCACAACTCATAGAACGCAGCTTGAAAAACGCTGTTGTAATGATCTGAATAATTTAAATATTTTTTTATACTTTGTAGCCGGAATATGGTGTGTGTATAAGTGGTGGGATTCAAATTCTTTTACGACTGGTTTTGTGGGTATGGCTTGGTGGGCATGGCAGGGGAAGGATACTGTAAAATCTCCAGTCAGAGGTGGAATTTTCCTGTTCTCTTAATTACTCAAAAATTCTGCTACCGGTTCTCTCGAACTGGTCAGAACCTACTGAAAACCACCTCTGGTGTGTATGTATATGTATCATTAGAAAAGATGATCTTGAAGCTAAAACTTGAAATGGGTTATTTCATTTACAACCCATCTTTCCTTCAGGACTTCGTCATTTGCAAGCACATATTTCTCCTATTTTATTCCCACAATAATAGATCCAGGATGATTCCTACCAGTTGGAATGCTAAAAGTCTTTAAAAACCTGGCTTTTCTCCCTGGTTACTGAACCCCTTTTGCTTTTGTCATATATGTAATTTGTCTTGTCCGGACATGGAGGAGGCCTTCTTCTGTGTATTATTGTTTTGATTCTTAAAATTTAAGCCACCCAGAATTGCTTTGGACAGGGAAATTTAGATGACAACAGCAATGAACATAATCATCCTGACCAGTGATGTAATTGTGAATTTAGCATGAGAGACAATTTCTGGCTAAAATATATCTAGTGAATATCTTGGTTGAGGCTAACTGGATCTGGATTTCCCTGATTCTAGTTGAACATTTTAACTATGAAACTACTCTGGCTGTCATCATTATAATTTTAGTCCTGTCATTTGGTTGAAATTTATTATTTAATTACATCAACAATTTCACAGACTTAGGCGCCAAAAAAACCTTTAAAAATGAAGATAGGCAGTTCACCTCTTGTTATCAATAGGACTATTAATCCCTATATTAATAAGAAATATTGGTTGTGTTAATAACATTGCATTGCCTGCTCCCAGTTACTTAGAAGGCAAAATAAAGCCTTTAGGGTGAAATTGATTAGGATCGTGCCAGTTTCAAACAGCAGCACAAGAGGGTTGAAGTGTGCTAATTGACTAATTAAGGTTGCAGAACTGAGCTTATTAACCTGCGGTTAACATCTTTTAGAGAAGCGCTGCACTGCAGAGAACAGCAGTTTAGGAAGAGATAGTTTGGGAAGAAAGCTTCTTCCAGCAATTTCTCCCCTCTGCAAAGAAGGAAAATGGTAGAAAGGGGGGGGGGAATGCAAAAAAAAAAAAAAAGCTAGACAGGACACCCATTATGTCTTAACTTTTCAAGGTTTATTAATAAAATGCTTTAAAATACAGTGTCTCAAAATTGCAAATGTTTCCCAAATGCATTACATAGTAGATAAATGGAAAATAACATATTTTTTTCAAACTGATGATTAAAAATGGCTTTCCTATTTCCTTGTCTTAAATACCACACAGCATAGATATGTTTATACTAATTAAGTAGTCTTCCTTAGTTCAATATCTTCAGATGTCTTCACTTATACAACTCATCATCTCAAGCCAGAAGGTGGATTTTTTTCTGACATGTTTGGAAGGTGTCGTGTTGATGAAACCCTCTATATAAACACTCGGGTTTTAATATAGATTTTAATGTAAATTACTAAATTACTATGAATTATATCTGATGAAAGAATTGTACAATGACATATTCCTTTCTCTCTTTCTAGCTGTGGCCCCATGTCTATACGTTCTCAGATCTGCTATGTAGGTTCCTGCTGCTCTAGAGCAGATTTGAAATAAGCATGGGGGAAAAAAGAGATGAATCAGTTCTGTCAAATAGAGGCAATTAGATAAAGCCCTGTGTTCAAATTCTGTAGATCAGAATCACCTCATGAGCAGTCACGTACAGGAATATTAGAATTTCCATATGGTAGACTTCTAAAATTGATCTGGGTCTGGTACAGAAGCCCCTATAGAAAGTTGCAGCACTAAACATTGACTATGCTGGTTAGAATGATTAACAGCAATGCAGGTTCTTCACCCCATTCTAATTATGGAGTGTCCGATAACAAAACTTCTATATTCATCTCAAATGATCAGTTAGAAGTTGACAACAAAGGAATAAGACAAAATACGAATGTCTTGCTTTCTTATTTTATCACAGCGACTGGCTAGTTTTTCTGGCTAAAATTTCAGTGAAGGCAAAAAAGAGATATTTTCAGCTTTGGGATATTCTTCTTCTGACTATATATTCTGAATGTGGTTTTTTTTTTTTTTTTGGTTAGATTTGATGTATCTGCCATTTATCCGAATTGCAAGAAGCCCAGTACTTTTCTCCAGGCCCCATACTGTAAGAATGTCTGTTCAGAATTGGTGAGTATATTTCTTCATGGGTCTCACATCCACAAAGTAAAGCTATTTCCCCCAGTTTCCTATCTATGTGGTTGAACAAGAACATACAGTTTTCAATATCAAAAAGTTATTTTTTGAAAACAAAACAAATATTTTGAAATTCCCTCCTGTAAAATTCTCTGGAACTTTTTGATTCACAGAAATTTAGATGAAAAGATGTGGGAAAGCTACAAAAATAATCATCACTACTCTCCAGTATTATACAGTCTAATGTCCTTTTTGGTCTCCTGGCACATGGTTGTATGTAAAGATCTCATTCCTATCCCAGAAATTCTTCTCTACAATATAACGTTTTTCTGTTTCTTTTATTGGCACACCTTTTTTCATTCTAAATTTCCAAAAATGTAAATTCATGATCACAAGCTATCTATTGCTTGGAATACAAAAGATGCAGCCATGTTATGGCTGGTATTTTACAGAAATCACACAGAGAGAGAGCAGAAAGGACTGGTGTGGTGGCCTAGAGGCAGAGCTCTTGCCTCACAATGAGGAGGCTGTGAGTTCAATCCTAGGTAGAGGCAGATATTTCTGGCTCTGGGCACAATGAGAATATATCTGCTGAACAAAACTCCGCATTGGAGACAGGAAGGGCATCAGGCCATGAAACACTCTGCTAGCTTTATTCGACTCCAGATTCCACCTGCAAGGGATTATGGGTGGGTTTCTACCGGTTCTGTCCACCTCTGTAGAACTGGTAGCTTTGAAGAGCAGCAGACTGGTTCTATATCTGCTGATATTTTTGCCTACCCTCCCACCCAGGCTCTTACCTGATCTTTATTTCCTAATTTTTCAACTTCAGTTGCCGAACGAGGCACAGCTGCAGTTAAAAAAAGGCTGTTTCAAAGGCTGCTTCTCTGCATGGCAGGTGCTGATGACGATATACAGCTTTTCTCCCTATTCCTCAAGGCTATTCCTTCTGCCCATTATTCTTAGTGTGATATGAAATGTATCCTTTGTGGTTAAAAACAAGGGTGGGATTCAAATATTTTAACAACTGGTTCTGTGGGCATGGCTAGGTAGGTGTGGTCATGTGACTAGGTGGTGATGTGACTGACTGTTCTTTTTTGGCAGCACCCCCCTCCCCTGATTTATTTATTTATTTATTTTTGCCTTCTGGACCTCAGGGAAGCCTCCTTGAGGGGCGTTTTTGCTTCAAGAAGGCTTCCCTGTGGCCCAGGAAGGTAAAAAATGGAGGTGGAGGGGGTGGCATGCAGCCCTCCAAACAAAATAGAACAATGTTTTCAAAGCTTACAATTGTCCAACAGTTTGGCATTCTCATGCTCTTCTGTCTGTTTTTGTACACCCTTTGGTATATCAGTTTATGTGCTGTTGAAAAGGCAAAACGGGATCCACTTTGGTACGCAGTCACACAAATCAGGCAATATATGATTTCATGGAATGCTGATTATTACACCCTTAATGATGCTGACATTATCCTGGAAGTTGGGAAGGTATCCATATTAACATTGTACTTTCTTTAGTGCCGAAAATTAGGACCGGGCACCTATGGGACCGACGATGGAAGCTTCAGCTCTACTGCCTTGCAGAAGAAGGCATCGAGCTCTAGTTGGGCCAAGTCTCAGGAAGCAGCTAGACTCACTCAAATGCCACATTTTAAATTTAAAGAAATATGCCAGCAGGAGAAAGCTCGGGTGAGTGGATCCATTTAGGTCCATGGCACTGAGTGCTGATAATAGACTTGTCCACGCATTCATTGAATCAGTAAGATCTCAAAATGAGCATGGTAACAAAACTATTTGTTGTTGTACCAGTTTACAAATTCCTCATTTTCAGGGCTCCAGCTCACTCATATTAAGGCTACTGGGTCTGTCTGAAAATGTCTTATTGACCACTAGATACAGAAAAGAATTCTTGAAAATTCATTTCTTTATTTTCAGCTAGTCAGGGGTGTCAAATTCGATTTCATTGAGGGCCGCATCAGGGTTGTGTTTTACTTTGGAGGCGTCTGGAGGGCATGACCGGGGGGGCACAGCCAGTTCAACATCACTCATGTTGGGGGCACCAATGGTGGCCCCAAAACTCTGCCAGTGAAAATGGGCTCCTNCTGGAGGGCATGACCGGGGGGGCACAGCCAGCTCAACATCACTCATGTTGGGGGCACCAATGGTGGCCCCAAAACTCTGCCAGTGAAAATGGGCTCCTGAGCTCTGTTTTTGGCTATGACAGCTTCCTGCAACCCCTGGGGCCCTTTTGAGCTCTGTTTTTAATGGCGGAGGCACCGTGGGCTGGTCCTTTCTTGTTTCCAGGGTGGCCCCGCAGGCCAGATTTAAGCATCCTGAGGGCTGGATTCAGTCCCTGGGCCTTGAGTTTGACATCCATGAGCTAGTAAAACTTATCAGAGATCTGATAGACTTGTAGTATAGTATGGCTTTCATACATTTCCTTGAACATAAGTAGAAATATCTTTGGAACAGTAGAGCCTGATTTATCAGACAAGTCAACCATGAAGGGGACTATCCATCTTAATAGAACATAATTCCAAGGTTTTTTTTTCAAAAAGAACTACGTTAAATCTTCCTCTTTAGGATTATTACATTGTCACAGTAACACTAGAATTCAGAACAATGAATTCCATCCATCTGTCCATCCATCCCATTTCTTTGCAACAGTATTTTCTTACATGGTCCACTCAACAATGGCAAATGTTAAGTTAAAGGCTCTCACAAGGTAACTTGTCACAACGCTGTGCAATTATTCTCAGAAACATACAAGTGTTATGAATAATTTTATTACTTTCCTCCAACATTTTTGCTCAAAATCTTCTAATTTATGTATAATTCTGCATTATATGAAATTATCTATGATCTACATCCTTGGCTAGTCACAGTTTTTGACATTTCTTTACTTTCAGTTAGTGGACGTTCCAATTTCTGCCTGCCAGATATAATCCCTACAACACATAAATACAATCTAATGTTTCTTTGACCCATAGATCCCTGGCAAATACATTCACTGTGTAGTTGATCATTTGGGCATTGAAGAACGTGTTATTATAGAGGAGAGGAGACAAAATTCAACAATCACCCTAACCAAAATTTCCCACTGTTATTAGGAATGAGAAAACAATAGTTATGAGCAAGAATGCTAGGGTACAAAAATACATTCACATGCAATATGTATATGTGTATCCCTCTCTCCTTCCCCCAGCCTTTCGAACAGTTGCTAGCATCCATTTTCTCAACTATGTTCTTATGTTTATTTTTCTTCAAGAAAAGAAAACTGGGACCTGGGACTTACAATCACACAGATTTTCTGCAGCTCATGGAAAAACAGCCACACAGTATTAGAGGAATTTGTGATACTGGAGCAATAAGATTTAAAGACTACATGAGGGTATGACTTAGTTTTTATCTTTGCTAGAACTAATAATTTGAAGAACATTAAAAAATAAAGTAAAAGTTAGACAGGCTTCTAGGTTGTTGAATTATCACTCAATATTATTAGAATAGAACGGTTTATATATTCATATATTCTATTACCATCTGACTAAGGTGTATATAGTTCAGCACATTTAAATGATGGTTAGTTGGATAAACCTGGACTACAGTTTCTTTGTGAGGCATAATCATTGAGAAAGAAATAGTGCTGGGCATTGCTCATTAAAACATGTGGAGATGGTATGAGATCTAGAATAGTGCATTATAACTGGGAAAATAAATGCTGGGATCCTGAATGAAGAACAGCAATTTCCAAGCAAACAGAACAAAACAACCAAAAATTCATGTTTATCAGGTATTATAATTTGTTGAATATGTATCTTTTTCACTGGTTCTTTCTGTGGCACAGGTCTAAAAATAAGATTATTTTAAAGCCAGTTGGAGATTATTTTGTTTCCATGAGGGAATTTTGCATCTATAAAATGTACATTGTGGGGCAGTGCGATTCTATACATCTGAACATTGGATTGTTGGCTATATTTATGGGATATATTTCTTCATGTTATTTGGTCCAGGTTTTACCCAATTAATCTTTTTTTTTTTTTGAGTTTACATTGCAGACTGAACAACAAAAACAAGTTGGGTTCACACAACATAGTTGATTAAAATATGTCTAGGTATGAACCATATAAACCCAGCTATATCCAACAACTTAGAAGACAATGCACAGGACTGTCCAGTGCAACAGAAGGAGAAGAAGCAGAACTCAGATGAGTTTCTGTAATGTTAGGATGTGGATATCGAGTATTGGAAGTTGAAAATTTTCCCCACAATTGGAAATTTCATTGCATTGTCATCTAGCACACTTGATGCCAACCCACAACCTAGTGCCTTGCTGTTTTAAATTATAGCGACCTATAAACACCAGCGAGCATGGTTAGTGGTCAGGAAATATGACAGTTGTTGGCAAAAATTCTGGAGGGTACCTGGTGATTTATTTTGGGTCTAGTTAGTATTGTCTAGGCTCAGTTATTTTGCCTCCTATTATGATAATGGCTGTGACAATAATGGCGAGAAGAAAGCAAAGAGGGGTTGAGTCATCCTTTGTTGTTTTTACGGTGATCCCTCCTCTCTTTTTTTCCCCACTACTATGTTTTCCCCATCAAAAAGACTGCCAATGAAGGGACTTTCTATAGATCCGAACTATTTGCCTGGAAAGAGTTTCTTCTCTCATTCAGCCTGCATTGCCCTCCACTAATCTCTTGGCTGATTCAGTAGCTCTCCCTTGGGCTTGAATAATGTATACAATGTATACACCTTGAATAAAGTGTACAGCAATACAGGGGGTGTTGGAATAACAATGCCAAATGGCATCTGCGGTAAGCTGGAAAAAGTAAAATAGACCAAACTAGCAGTTGCAGCCAAGAGAATGAAGCCCTTGCCCTTTTCTACATGCATCAGCATTGTGTGTCTGTTTGTATAAAAGGTGGAATTTTTATTTTTTATTTGATTTGTCAATCACTTACAAGATAATAGGTATCAGGATAAACATAATTATGAATACAAGAAATGAGTACATATAAGAAAAATAAAAGAAACAATAGGACAGGGACAGTCGGTACTTTGGTGCTCTTATGCACACCCCCTTTTTTTGATTGCATAGATGCTACCATGAATCTTGGATTTTTTTTAATCACTTCTTGCCACTCCACATAAGAAGAAATAATTTCAGTTTAGTGTCATAAAGATGTAGAAGAGCAGAGGTCATTCAAGCACCAACCTAATTTAGTAGTTATTTATTCATTTTTGTTTATAGTTGGATAATTTATGTTATTCTGGCTTGAAAATATAAAAAGTTTTAGTCTACTCTGTATGTTGTTTTCCATCAGTATACTATCTAGCTGTGATTACGTGGTGTACTGTACCAGAAATAAGCCAATCACATTTTAATACAGAGTGTTATGCAACCGAGCATAATCCTGCAATGATGCAAACTGGCAACCCTCATGTAAAGATTGCATGATATAAAACCTGTTCTTATGTACTTGGGTCTTAACATAATTACAAATATATGAGACACACAGTTATGCCCTGATGTATGTTTTTCATTTGTCTTCCTTTCCCCTTGACATCCAAGCCATGACTCTGATGCCTTTGGTATTCTCCCGCCAGCTTTATATCTAAAACAAGTTTGCCACTTCCTTAACTAATGGAATCCAAGTCTGGGCAACTGAATGGAGCTGAGTGTTTCACTGCAGATATATTTTCACAGTTTGCCCAGAGAGAGAAATATCGGCCTCTACCTGGGATTGAACTCCCAGCCTCCTGATTGTGAGGCGGGAGCTTCACCTCTAGGCCACCATACCACATATGTAAAGTACATACTTCCTGACAAGAAATCAGTTTTAGCATCTTTCTTATTTAAAAGGGCTTGAACTGTTTATTATGCAGGAAAAACTAATATATAATTTTCAGACCAATGGTTATCGAAGCACCAATGAATGAACATAATATGCTTCTCCATGGCATGGCTGATGTGCTTGTCATTGCAACATAACAAACAGGAAGCCAAGAAATAAGCAAATTTCCCATTCTGACAAAATCTTCATTCATACAGTATGCTTAAGAAGACAAAGGTAAATTATATTTTGTAAGCATCACAGCTCACTTAGCAGTGGGGTTGGTGAGAAATGCTCCTAACACCAAATAGTCCTGGATATATTTTAGGTTAAACTGTGCTTCCCTGGTGAGTAAACTATAAAACTGAATCAACTCTTAGATAGTTATCAAATCTCATTCAGACAATCCTCTGAGAAAAACTATTGAAACTATAAAATGGCAGAAAAAAACAGCTTTCTTCAGTGCAGAACTCATCCCCAAGACCTAGCAATGCAAAAAAACCCTGTCAAGTACTAGTTGTACTACAATAGTAGCGATTTAACCCAATTATTTTAATTACTATCTTCTTGATGAATGGGAAAGCAGCTATTGATGTAATGAAATTTTGCATGTATTCCCCTGCCATAAGGATCTGAAGGATATAGACAGATCTAAAAGGTGTAGTAATTCAGTAATTTCCCCCAAATCTGGGTCAGTTAAGACACATTTGTCTGTTGTTAAGTATATTGTGTGAAAGGCCAAAGGAGAAAGAACTTTTGTGGATATCTAATACACACTTTGATCAGAATTCCAGAAATAGCATATAGCCCTTGTCTTAAGAATTTCAGACAACTATTTCTTGAGCACAGGTCTTCCAGCATAAATAGAAATTTTGTTAGGAAATTTCTTTGAACTTTTAGAAATAAACTTTTGCATATCAGTAATCTTTCAGCCACAAGTCTTACCCAGGGAAGCTCCCTTTACCCAACTTAAACATAACCATATCCATCTCTTTCCACTGTAACATAGGACTTTGTTTCCCTGAGAACACTTCAGCATGAAAGGGGGGCGGGAAATCTACCTAAAGAATGTTAATGTTATATAGATCTCATTAGGCCATATTAAAAAAAATGATGGTCAACCTTGGACATATATATATAAAGATTCTCTCTCTCTCCCTCCCTCCCTCTCTCTCCCCCCCACCCCCTGGTATTCTTAGGAATGTTATCCTGGCCCTGGCACCTATGGAAATCCTTATGCCAAACTACAAGAGAGGGAAAAAACCCCAGTCACTGCTGTAGGATTAATGGATAGTAAAGCTCCAAAACAATTCACCATTGTCCATGCGGCAAGTATATCTTCTTGATTTTCCACTTCACTGTTGTCTGTGACTAATGCTCCCATAGAAGCAACAATTCAACAATATACTTGTTGAATATGGACTATGAACCCCTTCTACACCTCTCTATGGTTCAACTGTGCTCTGGTAACATTTTTTAATTATTATTTTTGGCTGCATTCCCCCTGAAACTTCATCTCACTTTAGTCTATGAATGAGGCAAGCATAAATCCTTTGAAGCCAAAGCAACCAATGACAGCTGCAAAACAAAACTCCTCCGTGCTATTGGAGCAAAATTGAATAAACTTTTCTTAATGGGTTACAAATAGCTTTGCAACTGTCCAATGGCAGTGCTTACTTGACCCTCATATTTCTTTTTGATTTCCCATGGAGCAGCCAGAGCCATGGAGTCAAGTGCTGGATCTCCAGATAGAGCATAACTACTTCTAGATAGGGATCAATGTTCACCTGCCTAAAGGTAGCTGTTTTCATGTGTCTCTGTCTGATGCTTTCTCTTGTGATTGACTGTAGGGAAGCGGTTTGGGACCTGGTACTTACAATATCAAAAATAGTGTGGATGAGATGTTGAAACGGGTGGTCAGTATTCGAGGTCCCTATGAAATCTTCACCGGCAACAGATCAAAGCCTATGGTTTCTGGACATTTTGCTGGTGATGTATGTGTTCTCCCTTTTCTGCTTACAAAGAGTTCTCCACAATTTGGTTAGTAATATACAGACTGAATACTCATCTATTTCATTGGACTAATGCTGTGATGATCCAGGGCATGGCACAAAGGCAACACAGTCAGATAAGCAGTAAGAGTCCCTTTATTATAGCCAAGTTTGCCCCCAATGTCCAGGTTACCTTCTGGCTGGAGAAAAACTCTCCCAGAAACAGCCTTTGATTGCACAAAATTAAATCCAAAACATGAGCAACATAAACTGTAACTTAAAGTCCAAACAAACCAAACTGAAGTAATTAGTTTGGCAGGACAGAAGCAAGAATCTCAGGCTTGAAGGCACAGCAAATCTCACACGGTTGGGAAGATGCCAGGAACACAGATAAGCTACAACAACACAGGATAAAGTCACTTTGCTCCCAGCAGCCTGCCTCACGCAGCCTGCCTTTCTTATCAACTGTCCTCCCAGCTGTGGCTAATGAAGGGAATCAGGGCTCTCTCCTCCCTCATAAGCCACGCAACCCACATTGCTCTCTTTTCCATTCCTTCCTGCGTGTGCTAGGATGAAGAGCGGGTGGGTCTGGTTCTTCCTCTGAACTCCCTCTCCCTTATTCTATCTCTTCCCTGCTCTGCCTAGCTGGACTTTGCTCTTCCCCAGCCTCCTCCACAGCCAACCACCTTCCTCCTCGGATTCAGACTCTGACAGGGGCATGACAAATGTTTTGATCCATGATAGCCATTGGCCATGTTGCCTATGAATGATCAAGACTATAGGTGAAGATTTGGGAAGACATCGAATTGGGGAAGGCTACAATTTGATTGAGACAACTTCAACACAGGAGTGAATCCTTTCTCCCAGTCACTTTTTAAAAAAAAAACTCTAGGAGAGGGGTATCCAATCTTGAAGATTTGTGGACTTCAACTTTTCCAGCCAACAAGTTCTAGGATATTAAGAATAGAATTAATGAATGTTGTGGTTGGAAATTTTCTTTAAAAAGGTGATAAATGCTGTACTATTATAACAGAAACAAATAATAAGATTCAAATTACATTTTGCAATCCTGTATTAGATTGGCATTCTATAAGTCCTAGACTCCGTTATTTAAGGAAGTTTAGATTCAGAAAATTGAATATTTTAGTGAAAATATCACACTGTGTTTCCCTGACAGGAAGACAGTGTGGGATTTAAGACCATTTTCAGAAAAAGGAAGATCAGAAAAGTGAATGTTTCACAATGGGTTTATTACTGCTCTGGAGGGGTGCTAAAAGCGTGCTTTAAAAGAACCTGAACAAAAGCTGACAAGTGTGGTGAAGCAGCAGAAAAAGAAGAGACTTGTGAAATGCTTACCACCACGTTTCGATCAGCTAGGCTGCTTTTGATCCAAGGTTTAACACTCTTTCAAAGCAGTAGTAAATTTATATTCGGTAATACAAGCAACAGCTGAAGCCATATGGAGATAACCAGATCACACATACATCTTTCAGCTATAGACTCCCCTACTCTATACTTTTTATATGCATGACTGCATTCCCACTCACACTGGTAATACTATTGCTAAATTTGCAGATGATACAACATTTGTGGGACTCATCTCCGGGGAAAATGAGTCTGCCTACTGAGATGAGGTGGACTGGTTGCTTTCATGGTGTGGAGACAATAACTTGGTCCTCAACACCAATAAGACCAAAGAGCTTGTAGTGGATTATAGAAGGAACAGATCAGACATCAAGCCCTTGCTTATCAATGGAGACCGAGAGGAGCAAGTGGTCAGTTTTAAGTTTCTGGGTGTTACCCTAAAAGAGGACCTGACCTGGGGTGCCCACATTGCAGCCCTGATCAAAAGGGCCCAGCAGAGATTAGACTACCTGAGACTTCTCAGAAAACAACAACTGAATGAAAAACTGCTGGTGACCTTCTACCGCTGAACCATAGAGCATTTTAACATACTGCACCTCTGTATGGTTTGCCAATTGCACAGTGGTAGAAAGGAAAGCACTCCAGAGGGTTAATGTCATTTCCCAGAAGATCATTGGTTGCCCTCTCCCCTCTTTCAAAGAGCTTTATAGCTCCCGCTGCCTTAAGAAAGTTCAAAACATTCTCAAAGATCCATCTCATCCTGGGAACCCTTTTTTTGAACTATTACCATCTGGCAGACCGTACAGAATAATAAAAACAAGGACAAATTGGTTGAAAAGCAGTTTCTATCCCAAGGCAGTAGCTCTTTTGAATTCTGCTGTATAGTGCAGTATTGGTGTGGTGTCGGGGGTTTCCGGTTCAATGTGTGGAGTGTGAAGGATGTGTGTTTGTGTTTATTTTCATGGTCTTGGTCATGATGTGCACTGAAGATGGTGTTTGATTTCGTTATATGAGGTGCAATGACAATAAAGTAAACTAAACTATTTGGTCTAAGTCAGGTTCCGAGCTTGAAGTAGTTCCATGATAGATTACTTCCTTTCCTGAGAAGTGATGCTGTTAAGAAGCTGATGGTGGAGGCTTTCTGGCACAGGAAACGACTATATCATCATCTGGCTGAAACTAAAACAGAATAAATTACCTATAAAGGAGAATATTTGTAGCTCAGGGTTAAAATGATGGGTCCTTGGTGCTCTTTGAGCTTGGCTGTTTTCTTGCAACTGTTTCATTACTTTCATCAGATGCTATACAGTTTGAGTAATGAAACATCTGCAAGGAAACAACCAAGCTCAAAGAACCCCAAGGATTCCTCCCACGAATAAATTAGAAGTGGCAATTGAAATAACCCTTTCTGATGGCACACAGAGAGGAGAAAAGCACTTTAGCTGAATCATGGGGGAAATCCTGTAGACAGCAAATAAAATAGACCCACAAAAGGACAACTGTTAATATTTCTCACATTCTAGAATTAGAACAAATATTCAGCACTGTAGATACAATCAGCCATGACATGGCAGAAAATGTATAGCCAAAAAAAAAAAAAAAAAAAAGAGNNNAAAAAAAAAAAAAAAAAAAGAGGAGTGGTTTCATATCTGGTACTTAGTTTAGATCAGTGGGCTTTGGTAGACTTTGTCAAAGTCTTGATTTTGTGCTTGTTCAACTGGACTAATTCCAACTTAATTTAAAATAATTCTAAATATATGAGAAGCTTTGCTCCTATAAATAAGTTATCTGAACACTGAAACCATAGATTCTACAAAAACTACTATTATACGTCATAGATTAATGTATTTGATTATGTGCCATTAAATTGATGTCGACTCTTATGACCACATAAATTCCTCAGTGGAGATTGGTCCCTAACTTGGTCCTTTAGGTGACCCCCTTGCCACCATAACTGAATCCATCCTCCCAGTGGTGGGATTCAACATTTTTGACGACTGGTTCTGTATACGCGGCTTGGTGGGCATGGCTTGGTGGATGTGGCAGGGAAGGATACTGCAAAATCTCCATTCCCTTCCCACCCCACTAACCTGCTTTCCAGCTCCATCCTGTGTAGGGCAACAAAAGAAGACCCAGTCGATCAGCTGGTATTCGGGAGGCAGAGAATAGATGGGGGTGGGGCCAGTCAAAGGTGGTATTTGGCGGTTCTCTGACCTACCCAAAATTTCCGCTACTGGTTCTCCAGAACTGGTCAGAACCTGCTGAATACCACCTCTGCATCCTCTTTGTTGTCTTCTCTTTCCTTCAATTTTTTCCCCCAGCATTAGACTCTTCTCTCTGGAGAGTTAGGTCTTTACATAATATATCTAAAGCAGGATAATTTGAGCCTCGTCATTTGTGATTAGGAAGAATTTTTTTTACAGGATTCAGATTACACTGAGAGTTGTATCTATATTATATTTTCCATAGTAGACACATTTCTTTGAAATGAGTTATTTGATGCAGTTTTGTCTTGGATTAATTGTTCACAGATTTCTGTATGTATGCACTATGCACACAAATAGAGGTAATTCTCAATTTATAACCATTCCCAGTCGGCTTCCAACAAGCAAAGTCAATGGTGTCAGTGGGGCTAACCTAATGACTGTATGTTTCACTTAATGACCATACTGATTCGCTTAACAACCATGGCAAATAAAGTCCTACATTTAGGATTTATTTCATAGAATAACAGAGTTGAAAGGGACCTTGGAAGTCATCTATACCAAGGGTTGCCAACCTTTTGGATCTCATGGACCACCAAATTCATACTTTTAAATCCCGAGGACCACTAATACAATTTTTTTTAAAAAAGCTTATTTAATATAATTTTTATGTTAAATATAAATGTTTACTTAAGTTTTCGTGGGTTCTTACATGTATAGTATTCAGCTTTGTTCGGGTATTTCCCCACGTCATTGTAATTGTACTTTTAAAGTTGTAGCAACGTTTCAGCAGAATCTCATCTGCCATCACTGTGTTTGTCTGTGAATCATTTGGTCATGATATGTTTATTTCCTCTTGTGAGTCCTGACTCCAAGACGAATTACAATACAGAAAGCCCTGTGATGGCAGATTGAGATTCTGCCGAAACGTTGCTACAAACTTTTACAAAGCACCAATTACAATGACCGTGGAAATACCCGAACAAAGCCTGAACAGCATCTGTCTGTCTGTCTGTCTGTCTGTCTGTCTGTCTTGCCTGTCTGTCGCTATCTGTCCGGTCTGTCTATCTATCTTGATCTTTATTGTCTATCTATATATCTTATCTAATATTTATCTGTTCTATCCTGTCTAATCTATCTAATCATCTATCGATCTATCTACACATACATATTACATACATATCTTTATAATACATATACACACACATACCATACAAACATGCACACACACACATGCTTACAAAGCACACACACATATTTAATTAATAAACAAAAAAAATGTATATGCTTAATGATAACAAAACTAAAACGTTCGGGCTGGAAGCCTCCCCCACCTGGCACCTTCCAAAAGACAGGAAGGAGCAGGGCAGGGTTGGAGTTGTCATGGACTGGTGTGTGAGCTGAGGGGCTTCAGGGCCAACTACCGCTGGGGAGAAGAGAGCAGAAAAGAGCTTTGCTTCCCCCTTGGCTGCCACTCCAGCGGGCTCTTAGTGGGCATCTGCCTGCAGAAGGATTGCTGCTCTTGGGTGCATCCTTTGCGCGGGCAGGGGAAGGGAGAAAGCGGGCAGCTCCTTCCAGATCCCAAGGTGGAGGATTGAGGCAGGCTCAGATTGCCAGCCGAGGGAAAAGACTGGGGGGGAATGGCATCCCTGGAGGCACTTGGCTGCCAAACCCAGCCACAGCCAGTGATTATTTGGGGGTGAGGGAAAGAGAGAAAGCATCTCTCGCATTCCCAGGGGAGGAAAGGAGACGAAACAAAGCTGACTCTTTCACTGAGACCTACAAAACGCCAATCTACCGTGTTCCAGGAGTTCTTGGAAATCATCAAACGCTCCCACCTGCGGTTCCCGTGCCTCCTGGCTCAGGTCCCTGAGATGCACGCTCCCACACCACAACAGTCTCCTCCTCCAGCGCCCACTGTCAGCTCTCCCCATGAGTTTTCTAGCTTTGAATTGCTCCCGGCTCTCTCTTTTTCCTCCCCTCTCCCACCCACCCACGTGCAGGCAGGAAAGGAAAGGGAGACAGAGCCCTGCACAGCTCTCCCCTTTTCTCTCCCTTGCTGCCTCTCCCAAAATTGAAGCCCCGGAAACGCAGGCAAAGGCACCACAGCAGTAGTGCCCTGAGCTAGTTGCTTGCTTCTCCACTACTGCCTCCTCCTCCTCCTCCTCCTCCAGCACCACTTCCTTCTCTGGGTTAAGGCCATTCTTAACTAACCGAGCATGCTAAGGCAACTCAGGACGCTACTGATGGACCAGATCAGTGGTTGGTGACCACTGATCTAAGTCCAACCCCCAGCTGGAGCAGGAGAGCCTATGCCAAATATTAGCCTCTACCGAGGATTGAACTCACAGCCTAGCCTCCTAATTGTGAGGCGAGAGCTCCACCTGTAGGTCACCAGAACAGTTTCCAGGCCATTGGAGCACTTTCCAAATGTGACTCATTTAAACAATCGCCTTGTTCAACAATGGACATTCTGGTCCCAATTGTGACTGTGAAACTAGGGTGGCGTATATGGTACATTCGACCTATTTTCATTTCTAAAGCAATATTTTTCTCTTATTTAATCATGGCAGAGAAAAACGTCTGAGTTGTCTGGTTGCAATATCAAATCCTTCCTGGATGAACTGGAGACGAGGGAGAAAAAGAAACACGGTGTTTTTGGTACATTTTCACGGGATCCTGATTATCCAGCTGAACGGATCTTCTGGTCCAAAATTGGCATGTTATCACGTGAACAGGTAGGTGACTTTCCTCAGCAGTCATCCGGTGCTGATTTTTTTTCTACCATTTCCAGTGAGGATGGGAACAGAACGAAGTACAATTTGTTTTTGTTTTTTTAAAGAATGTGTTTTTCTTTTTTCTTTTCAAAGTATCAAAATAGTTTCTCTAAGCAGAAAACATTAAAGGACATCCAGAATTATATTTACTAGGTAGCTGCGCAAAGAAAAAGAACAGGGGGAACTGACAAGCAAATCTCCGAGGTGCTTTTCTGTAATGGGTGTTTAATGAGGATGATGAACATATAGTAATATCAATCAATAACAGAAAATAATTGCCTGTTTTTTTCCCCCCAGTTCCAAACAGGACCAGGCTCCTATGACATAAAGCCCATTAAGAGAACGGAATATAAAAACCAGCCACCATTCTGGATTGGTGCAAAAAGATTTGACCAACGTGCATACCGTCTCTGTTTTGGAAATACGGTAAGCGAGAAACATGATTATAATTTCTTTTTTCGTTGCAGCCCTGGCACTCAGACATGGGCTGCTACAGAATCGTATGGGTTCGCCCAAACCCCTTGTTCCAATTCTGCGTGGTTCGGAGAACTGGTGAGTCGGACCACCAGCTGGCCCCACCCCCACCTGTTTTTTGGGGCATTTCCTGCCATTTTTTGGGGAAAAAACAGCTTGAGAAACACACAAAAAAGGGCTGAAAACACCCCCAAAACAGCCTGTTTTTTGGGCCATTTCAGGCTGATTTTGGCTGGAAAAATGGCCTGAAAATGCCTCAAAATTGGCCTGAAAATGGCTGAAAAACAGGCCAAAAATCGGCGGAGGTGGGACCAGCCAGTGATGGGATTAGCCCTAACCGGCTGAATCCTATCTGTTCCTGAGGCAAGTGGCCCAGGAGGGGGGCTGGATATGATGAGTGACATTGCCCACTCAGTCACATGACCAACCAGCTATGCCTACCCGGCCAGAGAACTGGTTGTTAAAAAATTTGCAGCCCACCACTGCTGACACTGTGTCCAAGACACCCAGTATCCATGGAGCTTCTCAATCATCCAGGTCATGCAGATAATCCTTTATTACAACAGTTCATTTAGTGTTCAAAGTTATAGTGGGACTGAAAAAAGTCACATTATTTTTTTCACACTTATGAAACTTGCAGCATCTCCATGATCACATAATCAAAATGAAAATGCTTGGCAGCTGACTCATATTTATGATGGTTGCAGCGTCCCAAGGTCATGCAATCCCGTTTTGCATCCTTCTTATAAGCAAAGTCAATGGGGAAACCAGTTTAAGTGAAACCAGTTTTCACTTAAAAACTGTATTACTAACTTAACAACTGCAGTGATTCACTTAACAACCGTGGCAAGAAAGGTTGTAAGATGGGGCAAAACTTACTAACAAATGTCCTGCTTAGCAATGTAAATTTTGGGCTCAGTTGTGGTCATAAGTCATAAGACTACCTGTAGTTGTCCCAAAGGTGCTTTTTTCCAAAAAGCAACTGACCTTTCTTGGGTTGTTGTTTTTGCCTTTGAAAACACTTCTCATCCAAGTTTTTCAATTCAAAATAGAAGAAGCTTCTTAGATGAAAGCAAAATGTTTTTCTCAAAGGAGGAAAAAAAACCAAGAAAGTCCAGTTGCCTTCTGGAAAAAGTATCTTTGGAACAAGACAGCCAGTAAGACAGAGTCAGCAGAATCTCATTTAAGGAAGGGAGCAGGGGACTAGAAAGACAAGAAAGACAGATGACAATCACAAATGGGTTTCTCATGCATTGCAAAAGAGATGGGATTTGCAGGGCATGGTTGTAACCATCATCTTTATTTTTGGGATGCCACTCCTTCCACAGATGTCCCTGGGAGAGAAATAATATCTTTCTCTATATTGGTTTAAGGCAATTTCTTAGCAGTTTAAGAGTGTGATATTTCCTTTGCCCATTGATTCAATCTTCTTAAAATTCTGGTGCACCAAAGGAAGGTGCTAGTGGGGTATCTGTTTTCCTTATGCCTTTTCTTTTGTCATTTGCATTTATCTGAATTACTATGGTGATATTGGAAGCACTCAAGCAGCTAGGAAAAGTTTCATTTAGAAAAAGTCTCACTTCCCTACTGATCTGGACTTATCAGCAGTTTAGGCTCAAGTGGCTGGAGCTGGCAAAAATAGAATTCTGGTTTCCATTTGCAAATCCAGAACAAGATTTAAGAAAGTTGCTGCTTGTGTACACAAAGATTCAGACTAAATTGCTCAGTGACTGGAACAACTTTCCTCTGATTTAGTGCATTTTGTCTGCATATATGGTGCGCTACATGAAATAATGCTATTTGTGCCACAATTTTTCTCAGAGGTATAGCCAAATAACAAATGTCATTCTGGCAGAAATACAAGCTCAGTTCTGTCACTAAAGAACTGCTGGGCTCAGGGCAAACAATGTTGAGGCAGATTATTCAACTCATGTGGTTTAAAGCAACTGTGGAGTAGGTCTTGGATTAAATATCGATAGATGGTCTATAGTAGCTTAACTTCCCTATTCTCCAGAGATAGAATAATCAGACACATCATTCTTTGATTTAAAGCCAAGATATGGTGATTCTAAGAGGCCTTTGTATAATTACATATTTAATCTGTTCTCTTTAAGATCCAGCAGTTTTTCCTTAAAAAATACTGGTATCCATACAATATTCTCAGTGTAAATACATATTTACACTGTGTATTCCTTGTCTAGTAATTGACTAACAAGCAGAACTGGAGTGCCTAACACCAGACATGTCACTAGAAGACAAAACCACAAAACTCCATCTCGCTGGCCATGTCATGTAGGGGAATTCACTGGAGAAAGCAATTATGTTTGTAAGAGTTAGCAGTAAAAGGAAACCAGGTCATCAAAAAACTTGATGGTGGGACACCATCAAAGCTGACACCAGTCAGAGCATAGAAAAACTACCGTATATACTTGTATATAAGCCGACTTTAGAACACTTTTTTTTTTTTCAAATTTGGGGGTCGGCTTATACGTGCATAAATCTGATTTCTGATACAAATGACATGACGATATGACACCACTTCTCAGATCACGCAATATCGGCAATTATCGATTATTACCAATACACATTATTAATAACACCGTTATATGGTGGTGAGCGAGGGCCCCGGAATCCCTGGTTCAGCCAGCGGTTTATTTTCAGTCCGGTGGTTTCAATGAACCGCTTGGAAGGAAATTCCTCACTTTTTCCCTCTCGGTGGCGTTGCTCGATTTGCGCCAGAAGACTAGACGACTTAGCGAGGCGGGCTTCCACGATGAGAGTCTTGCTCTTGCCTCCCTTGTCAGGGGATTTGTGAGTCGAAAGCTGATGGCCTGTAGCAGGCCACTCTTAGAGTAAAACGCGCGCAAAGTAGGCGCGCCATTTTTCTCCTGGAGGACAATGAGCCGCAACTTTTGTTCCCAGCGCTTTTCCCTCTGCTTACACTTTCCTGCGCTTTCAGGAAGTCGCGCCAAAGCGCCTGTCCCTCCCAGAATCTTTTTGACCGGTCGAGCTTGTCTTGCCCATCTTCGCAGGGCGTTTGTGGAGACCTGGCGTTTGAATCTGCCGACACCCGTGTTGCTCAGAACAGATATGCGTGACAGATCGAAGTGTTAGATAGTAGGGGGAGAGGGTTTTTTCGTGTGGGGATTTACTTGGAGATAATTAGTTTATAATTTACTGTTTTCCAGCTCTTGGGGAACCATATTGTCGGTTAATTACGCATCGTAATTAACGGCCATCTCAAGATTTTTTTTTCAATTGGGTCTCCAGATTTCTTCCTTTATCAGGGTTAAACAACCATGGTATTTGTGGGGGTCCGGCTTTAATAATACGAGTTTTTGCAAAATTCCTCTTATTTTGGGGCAGTTTTTTAAGGGTCGGCTTATATGCGAGATCGGCTTATATGCGAGTATATACGGTAAAAGAAATAGTGCAAAATTGGAAGATGTGGAGAGACCTGGCCCATTGAATTGCTAACAGTTGGATTCAATTGAATGGATATCATCATCATCATTATCATCTATAGATTTAGATCAGATAAAATAATATGTATCTTTCAACATTCTTTCCACAAAGACCAGTTAGTTTCTAATTCAGTTATATGAATTAGAACAAACAGGTGACAATCCTATATCCTTCAAGGATATGAATATAACATGTTGGATCTTTTATTCAATTTTAAAGGATTGGTCAAAGATAAGATTTATACTGATATCAAGTGCATTTCAGACACAGCATGTATTTATTTATTTGTCTATTGATTGATTGATGCTTTCCCCTTCCATTTGTGTAACCAATTGAGATTCCACCAAATTCAGTTTTAGTAATTTTATATACTGTTAAGGTAATAAAATGCATACATGGAATAATCGAGATATACTTTCACCCTATGGACATCAGTTGAAGAACTGTCATCATTTTCAACACAGAGCATCCAGCTGAACATTCAGTGCAAATTGCATTCTCAGTGTGGCATGGCTGCAGACATAGCAAGAACTAACAACACATGGTTGTGAACCACAGTACCTCTTCAATTGATGTAAGGCAATTTTTATTGAAGGATGCAAAATACTTCATCCTAAGCAAATTTTTATTCTGGTGGAGCTCAGCTGCTCAGGATTTCATAGAGCAAGGGAAATCCTGTGAAAATCACCCTGTGAAAATCATAGTATGATAAGGATACTTTAAAAAAAAATTGTTTTCCAATCTTGTCTTGTTGCTTCTCCAGCTTTGTTTTATGCTGTTGAGTGTTTGTTGTCTGGACTGTCTTAGTCACTTTTTTCCTTTGGTGATCAAAAAGACCTCAACTATGTTCAAAAAAACCTCGACTATGTATCAGAATGGTCAAACTTCAAATCTCAACAAATAAATGGTCTGTCTTACATATTGGCAAAAAAAAAATCAGAAAATAAAATACAGGCTGTATAGTCAAGACCTTGGTGATGATCCAAACTCTGTCAAGGACCTTGGAGTACTCATCTCTAATGATCTAAGTGCGAGAGTCCACTCTAACTACATAACCAAAAAGGCATTAAGAGTTGTTAACCTAATCTTACGTAGCTTTTTCTCTGGTAATATCACACTACTAACTAGAGC